>BDJD01007140.1:99387-134186 GCA_002564525.1 Rosa multiflora
ATGATTTTTTTTTCTTCTAATGCATAGATGTCTGTTTTGGTCATTTAACCTACCTACAAAATCTAATTTGAAATATAAAATAATAGGGATGTGTATTAAGTGATTAGGAGTGTGTATTTAAAATTTCTCCTTCCTAAAATATATATATATATATATATATATATATTATAAATTTCCAAGAATTAATGATAAAATATGTTTTGAAGTGTAATATTTATGGGGGTTTCACTTTGCTTTAAAATTGGGTGGAATTGGTCATGTTATTAGAAGCAATTCTGGCGCATTTCTAGCTGCTTTCTAGATCCATTCCTTCAGATTGGCATGTTTGAGTTATGGGCTCCCCTTGAAGCCATTCAATCTGCTGCTGCTTTACACCATGATAAGGGAGAGTGATTGCTTGCAACTTGTTAATGCTATTAACAATCAAGAAGATGATGATTCAGTGCTAGGTTTTCCATCGGAGGTCAAGTTTCTGTTAGGTAACTATCCTTGATTTATTGTTTATTCACGTCAATCGTAGAGCAGATAATACGTGTAGCACAAAATTTAATTAGCTCAGGATACTGTGATGGTTTTTTTTTTTTTTTTTGGATCAAATAAGAACTTCATTAATAATGAACTGCTTACAACGAGTTTTAGGTGACATCTCTTATCCAGAAATGACCTCTAGACTTCCCACTGGAACTCTAAACTTGCACTACAACTGTATGACAAAGACAAAAGGCGCAGGAGCAGTGAATCCTTGACATCTCACCTCTCGTCCAGTCAATAAGAACTCTAAAACTAGACAACTCACTTGTGTCGACACTAAACTCACCAACCAGAGTCCTCCTGACCAGCTTTTGATCGACCAAACCAACACTCATTGTGACCTAAACTCAACCAAAAGGATTGCTGGACTTCCAAACCTGGGACTAAAGAAAACCCAACACCATCACCACCCTATTGTCGACACCATCCATCCACCACTACTCCAAAACGCCATCGCCTCTGACCCGATCCCATATAGGAAGGACCCACTAGAAGGCCAAGGATGATTGTCTAGTCAGACTGTTTCGTCACCGCTGCTAACCCAACTCCAGAACATGAACGATTCCCGAGACCACGACAGAGAAGATCGTCTCTGCCATACCTTTAGTAGTGTCTTATTACCAACAATAAAATAAAACCAGACACGAAAACACTAGTAACAGCTAAGCTCGCCACCATGGCAACACTAACAAAGCAAAAAACATAAGCAAAAACTAACACACGCCCACCAGTAGAGGCCCAACACGCTAAGCCCGACCCATCCTCCAATCATTCCAGCAAAGGACGCCAGAGCTGCAGATCGCCCATTCCACCGTCAGCAATCCGGCGCCATCGAACTTGTAACACCACGCCGCCAACAATCAGAGATCACCGCTGAAATCGACGGCCGGACCCCAAAGTACAGCAAATCCTTGTCTGAATCGCCACTGCCAGGAGAAAGAACCCCCACACTGCTCTGCACTTGCGATTGCCCACGACCAGAGAAGATCGGATCGGAATCGATCCACCCACCCCAACATCCTCCTTCCTGCCATCTTTCCCAGACCACGCTTGAGCCAGAAACCTGCTAGTGAGCACGACAACCTCACAAGCTCCATAAGGACAGTGCCCATCCGGCTGCACGCGCCACACGCCGACGCGGCCAGAGGCACACGCCGATGCAGGTGCGCCGCCGGACGAGAAGAGTATTTGACTCGGGAAACCCTAGCTATGAGAGAGAAGAATATAGGATACTGTGATGTTAGTCATTCTAAGTTTTTGTATGGTCTTTGTATTTATAAGGAATATCCTTTTGACTGATTTTAATAGTTAGTTTAATGAAATTCTCTTTTAAAAAATATTTGTTTTGAGATTGATAGATATCCACGCTACTCACCCATTTGTAGCCAATTTGAACGCCTTCCATTGAAGGGGAAAAAAAAAACCAATTTGAACGCCAACTGTTTTTTTTTTTTTATTGGAGGAGGTTGCGTTAGATAATTAGCAACACACACACCTTTCAGGGGGTATTCCAGTAGAGCCAGGCTAATTCCTTCCAAACACCACGGGGCATTAAGTACTCATTAGCTGGCCACCAAGGTCTCATGGGGATTCCAAAACCAGACTAAGGGTTCCATACTGGGACCTTGTACCACCCCACTACGCCGAGTGGTTTGAACGCCAATTGTTTTGTTATAAATTTTTATAAACGATTTAATGACTTTATATTATTGTTTTTATATCAGCTGCTAATGTTAATCTGTTCTACAAAATATATGTGCCGTGCCGGTGCTCTCTCTCTGCCCCACCATTTCTCTTCCCTCGCAGCTTCCTTGTCTTATATAACGTATCGCTGGGCTTTGTTTTTTTTTCCCATATAGAGGTCAAAGCGAAGCTCACACCTGCCAGAACAACTCTTTGAAAACAGAGAAGAACTATCTACTATCTTCTTCTTCTTCTTCTCTAGAGAGAGAGAGATATGGAGGGAAGAGAGAACAGCCATCATCCTCTGTTGAGAGGTGGCAGGAGTAGCAAGTTCAGCCATGGCTTCTCCGCAGCTCAAATCCGATCACTTGCTGCCATGTGTGAAGCTCTCATACCTCCTCTGCCACTGGACACCGATGACCAAGCCCTTCACTCCTTCTACAAAGCTTCTGGGTCTGAGCCTCCTATACCAGATGAGGTCAATTTTGAATCCTATACACTTCATGCAACTGCTCCAACTCATTCACTTATTTATTTGTACGTTTATTCTAATTGGATTGGTGATGAACTAATAAAAAGCAGGTAGCAGATTTTATAATGAAGGGGAGTATACCCGAAGCTGTGGGAGTACTGTCCTTTTTCCTGAAGGTCTTGTCCTACAGATTAGGGACTTTACTGGTTTGCGGGTATCCTTGCCTCGAAAGTAGGTGGCCTTTCGTTCACAACTTTGCTGAAATGTCTTTGGAGAAGAGAGAAGAAGCTCTGCAGAGATGGTCAAAGGAAAAGCGTCTGATACCTCTAAGACTGTTGTTTTTGGTGGTCAAGATCTTCTGCTTCTACTGCTTCTTCTCCAGGGTAAGAGTAATGTACCTGATTCTGACCCCCAACCATAACCATTAATCTTTTTTCTTTCTTTGTCCTTGCTAATAAGTAAACATATAGATTTCAAAGTTTCAAAACTTGACGGGGTTGGTGATAAGGTTAGCAAAAAGACAATCTTGCCATCCTGTTTGATGCAGATGTGTTCACTTTGATTGGTTTCAGTTAAAACTGTTTTGTTATTTTCCTTTTGTTTTTCAAGTTTTATATCTTTCTTCTTCAGTTCTTCTTCTTCTTCTTTTTTATTGGCAAGTTTAATGTAGTTTATTATAGCTGCTCAGAGGTTAATTTGCTTTTTAACCTGGTATACTGTTTTCAGTTGGCTCAAGCGGACTTGTAGTATGTTTCTGTGGGTACGTGGTTTTCAATGAGTTGACTGTTGACATCTGGCCAAAACAAAAAACACAGGTCTATGATGTGATCATGTCGTGGAGTCCGTTAACGTCCTTTAGATTTCAAATAGTTGCTCTCGCTTAAAGATTCATAGTTAGGTGAGGAAGGGGGACCGGAATTAGGTGTTCTCTCTGTATGAATTTTGAATTTAATGTTTGGTACTAGAGAATCGGCCGTATGAGTATATTTCTATCTTCATAACTCTTTATTTAAGATTAGAGCAACTCTAACAGTTTTCTAAATATTGATTTTTCTTTATTTTTACGAAAAATTTGGTTGTTTTGCTCCGACAAATTCTTTATAATTATCCTTAAAATAGAGACAGTGATGAGAGAAAAAATAAAATTCCCCATATTTACAGCAAATCTGTAAAATTTTAGGGAAGAATTATGGAATCTGTAAAATAGAGAATCGGTTGGAGTTGGGGCTGAAATATTTTTAGAGATCTTAATTTTTGCTTCCCTAAGCCGTTGGAGATGCTCTTACATGTGACTTGTTTTTCACTAAATTTGTAGTTGCGAGAATTTTAGTCAAATCTGATTTAGATGGTTGATCTAAATGGTTTGCATATTTATATTTGATCTAGTATGAGAAATGAAGTTAAAAAGAATGTGATCCGCATAGTTTATCGTGTTCTTTGTTTTCGAACTTAATTGAGGCGCTTTCTTCTTGCCAATTGGTTGCAGATTGTTAAAGATTCAGAGAACCCGTCATGGAAAGCGACAGGATACAATGTAAACAAGAGAGAAAAGTTTATCAAAACTCCCAAGGAGAGACCTCTTGAGAAGGGAATCATAGAAACCATGACTAAAACCGACTCTACTCTCATTGAATCCCTCACCAAGAAAGGCATTGAAGTCACGGACAGCGCTGCTCATCCAAAGATCCACAAGATCAAATGTGATGTTGTCGTTGTTGGCTCTGGTTGTGGTGGAGGAGTTGCAGCTGCAGTTCTAGCACAGTCGGGCCAAAAAGTAGTTGTCCTTGAAAAAGGGAACTACTTTGTCCCCAAAGACTATTCTCTTCTAGAAGGTCCTTCCATGAATGAGCTATATGAATCTGGTGGAATCATGGCATCAAAAGATGGGAAGATAATGATATTGGCTGGTTCAACAGTTGGGGGAGGCTCTGCTGTGAACTGGTCTGCATCTATCAAAACCCCGAATTCTGTTCTTGAAGAGTGGTCTGTGGATCATAAGATTCCACTTTTCGGTAGCCCTGACTATCAATCTGCAATGGATGCTGTGTGTAAGAGGATTGGCGTTGTAGATAGTTGTACTGAGGAAAACATGCAGAATCAGATTTTAAGAAAAGGGTGTGAGAAACTTGGTTTGAAAGTTGATTCAGTCCCAAGAAACTCCTCAGCAGATCACTACTGTGGTTCTTGCAATTACGGTTGCCCAACTGGAGATAAACAAGGGACTGATAGAACTTGGCTAGTTGATGCTGTCAAATGTGGTGCTGTGATTTTAACAGGTTGCAAAGCTGAGAGATTCATAATCGAAAATGACTATCAAGGAGGTACAAGCAGGAAAAGAAGCCTTGGAGTGCAAGCAATATCTTTGTGCAAGAACATAACAAAGAAGCTTCACATTGAGGCCAAGGTGACAATTTCAGCATGCGGGTCTCTCTTGACACCTCCTCTAATGATCTCCAGTGGACTCAAGAACCCAAACATTGGCAGAAACCTCCATCTTCACCCTGTTCTGCTAGCTTGGGGGTACTTCCCCGAACATTCATCAGAATTTAAAGGCAAAACTTTTGAGGGTGGAATCATCACTTCACTCCATAAGGTTGTTTCTGAGGACAACCCAAATGTCAGAGCCATTGTAGAAACTCCAGCACTAGGGCCTGCCTCATTTGCCACTTTAGTCCCATGGGTTTCGGGACTTGACATGAAGGACAGAATGGCCAAGTATGCAAGAACAGCTCACCTTTTTGCATTGGTCAGAGATCAGGGCTCAGGAGAGGTCAGGGTGGAGAACAGGATCCACTACAGATTGAACAGATCAGACAAAGAAAACATACAAGCTGGGCTTAGGCAGGCTTTGAGAATATTGATTGCTGCAGGGGCTGCTGAAGTGGGTACATACAGAAATGATGGGCAGAGAATTGTGTGCGAGGGGACTAAGGAGGAGGATTTGGAAGAGTTCTTAGACAGTGTAATCGCAGTAGGAGGACCGAGAACAAAAGGCGAGAACTGGACAATGTATTCTTCTGCACATCAGATGGGGAGTTGTAGAATGGGTGCTACTGAGAAAGAAGGAGGGGTTGATGAGAATGGTGAGAGTTGGGAGGCAAAGGGGTTGTTTGTGTGTGATGGAAGTGTGCTTCCAACAGCTGTTGGTGTCAATCCCATGATTACTATCCAATCCACAGCTTATTGCCTTTCCAAGAAGATTGCAAATTCATTGAAGAAGGAAAAGTTCATGGTTGATTAGTAACTCAAAAGTATTGTTATAAGAAAATAAAGTCATGTAGTAGGAAGGATGGCATGACAGATTGTATTTGGTTCCATTTTTCAAGTTCAACTTGCATGTACCCGATTGTTCAAATTAGAAAATGCAAATATTGTTCTTGATTCATGCTTGATAGAAATTAGTGTCATCTCTTGATAATCCTCTTCCAAATGAGCATACATAATTAGCAAAGTAAAACTTCTACCTGTACTAACCAAGGGAATATGCTCTATAAAGTTTCAGGACAATGCAAGATGAGATAACTGATTAACTGTCGAGAGACAACTAAGATACTGTAAAGAGTAAACCAAAATGAAAAGCCCAAGCAAACATGATGTCTGCAAAGAAGTGATGATAAGAATCAATATCATTTTAAAGAAAGCTGCATTATTGAAATTTCGCTGACAACCGATACAGCCTAAAAAAAACTGTTAAAAACAATTTCAATTTTGCTTGAACTATGCAGATTCAGATTCCGTTTTATGTAATGTCATACATAAAACACAACTGGAGCACATCAGTGTCTCCAACAAAAAATGAGAACCATATTCAGATATTCTGGTAAAGGGATTTATCTCCTCATTTTGATATTGCCTCAACAGCTTTCTTAGCAGCATCATCGAGATCTTCTGCTGTGATCAATGTCATCCCACTTTCCTGCAGAGCCATTAGCAAACAATAAAGTTTGTTATATAACTTCAAAATTCTTTTCATAGCTGACATTGTTTATTTATTAACTATATCAAATTTTAAACTAAATACCTTCAAAATTCTCTTTCCTTGGTCAACATTGGTACCCTCAAGACGGACAACAACTGGTACTTTTAGTTGAACCTTCAACAAGGATGAACAGAAGTTAGTGCTTGAGGCAACAAACTTGTTCAGAACTGTCTAAAGGTAACAAGATCCAATGAATTAAAGTTACAAGTTCAAATAAGAGGAAAGTTCTTTCTTTAACAAAGGAACTTCATAAAAACTACATATACATGACAATATTCATCTTTCAGAGACAACTAATAAACTTATTCAATCTCCTTGTATACCGTATTTCAAAATTTATAACTCCATTTTTGATTGAAATGAAAGTCACAAAAAGAGCATGAAACAAGCAGGGACTGATGACAATTAAAATAAGAACAAATTGAAACAGCCAGAGACTATTCACACCTGTTTAGCTGCATTTACAATTCCACTTGCAATCACATCACATTTCATTATTCCACCAAAGATGTTCACCAAAATGGCTTTAACTTTGTCATCTGAAGTCAAAATCTTAAATGCCTCAACAACCTGTTGCACATAAATAATAAATTAAGACAAATGTCAATTTTCTAAGGATTTTATCCCACTTTCATTTCCTATAGTAGGAAGGGAAAAAAAAATATATTCCAAACATGCATGCATGAGCCCATCAGAAAAAGTACCTTAAACCTGTTAAACTTATTACCAAACCACTCAAACCCAAAGTCGCATTGGACAGGAGAAACAGATAAAAAGTCGCACATAATAAAAAATATATATATTCCAAACATGCATGCATGAGCCCATCAGAAAATGTTAGCACCTTAAACCTGTTAAACTTATTACCAAACCACTCAAACCCAAAGTCGCATTGGACAGGAGAAACAGAAAAAAAGTCGCACATAATTGGCTAGAAAACAGATCCCGATACTGAAGAAAAGAATAAAGCTAGATATAAACAACTTTCTCAACAAACCATACAGTACTATCATTACCTGGAAAAAAAAATATATTCCAAACATGCATGCATGAGCCCATCAGAAAAAGTACCTTAAACCTGTTAAACTTATTACCAAACCACTCAAACCCAAAGTCGCATTGGACAGGAGAAACAGATAAAAAGTCGCACATAATTGGCTAGAGAACAGATCCCGATACTGAAGAAAAGAATAAAGCTAGATATAAACAACTTTCTCAACAAACCATACAGTACTATCATTACCTGGCCTTCAGACGCATTCCCACCTACATCTAGAAAATTGGCAGGAGTTCCTCCATGTAGTTTAATAATATCCATTGTAGACATAGCTAAACCAGCACCATTCACCATGCATCCGATTTCCCCATCTAAACCAATATAGTTTAAATCTGCTTTGGCAGCAGCCACCTGTAAGAAGGTAAAAGCACCATACACATTGATTATATAAAACATAATATTGTTATCTATCACAATTACCACTTGCACTATATTTCCATACATTTGTATAACTTAAACACGGGATGTCTTATTGCACATGCATCTGTATCATTTAGCTGCCTTTGGTAGCATTTTAGTATTATTAAGAAGTAAGAACTAGGAATACTATAGTCAATTGACATTTTAAGCCAAAAATATTTATAAAGCCAACAAAGACAAGCAAAAATAGGAAAAAAAAAAAAACTTTAAATACATGAAGAAGGCCGAAAAGTAAACTAGGAAGATGAGTTTGGTAAGTGGAAATAAAATGCAAAGGATGGTAACATTGATCCTCTTCAAAACCAAACATATCCATACCTCTCGGGGATCCTCCTGTGTAGGATCACGGTAACTAGAAAATTGGAATTGCATGTGAACAGTGCTCAAAACACAAATGTTCACTAAATTAGGAATGCAAATACATATAAGCCAAAAATATTTATAAAGCCAACAAAGACAAGCAAAAATAGGAAAAAACAAAAAAAAACAAAAAAAAACTTTAAATACATGAAGAAGGCCGAAAAGTAAACTAGGAAGATGAGTTTGGTAAGTGGAAATTAAATGCAAAGGATGGTAACATTGATCCTCTTCAAAACCAAACATATCCATACCTCTCGGGGATCCTCCTGTGTAGGATCACGGAGGGCAAAAATTTCTTTCTGACGAAAAGCGGCGTTGTCATCAAAGTTCAACTTCGCATCAGCAGCTACTAGCTGGTTATCAGCAGTCTCTGCAAGTGGGTTGATCTGTCCCAAAAAATAAAGGTTAAGAGATTAAGTTGAGTTCAGTTGATCTGTCCTATACCAGTAAATACTGAAACCTAGAAGTTTAAACTCACTTCCAACAGTGTGCAGTCAGTCTCACAGAACAGATTATATAATTTCTTCACTTGTTCAATTGAACTATTTCTATCAGCTCCTTTGAGAGCCAAACCATCAACAACCTTTGCAGCATCTTCATCTGTAATTCCTTTGAAAACATCGATAGGTACCTGTAAACAACAGAACCAAAAAGATAAAAACAAATTAAAAGAAAAAACTATAATTACAATTTATGAAAGGTAGAAGCAGTTGCTAAACTCACTTCCAACAGTGTGCAGTCAGTCTCACAGAACAGATTATATAATTTCTTCACTTGTTCAATTGAACTATTTCTATCAGCCCCTTTGAGAGCCAAACCATCAACAACCTTTGCAGCATCTTCATCTGTAATTCCTTTGAAAACATCGATAGGTACCTGTAAACAACAGAACCAAAAAGATAAAAACAAATTAAAAGAAAAAACTATAATTACAATTTATGAAAGGTAGAAGCAGTTGCTAAATGATTGTGTATTTGTTTAAAGGATGACAAATTGACAACCTTTACTATCATATCAGGGAATTTCTCAGCAAGGTCTTCAATGCTCGTTCCTCCCTTTGCGCAGGCAATAATAAGCTGGAAAACAGAATAGCAATCACACTTTTGATATATGTTAACATTTAACAAAGATCTAGGAAAAAAACCAGAGTACTTTGCAGAAATTAAAAGATAATAAAATCAGTATGAGAACATACGGGACCAGCACTTTTGCGATCCAGAGTAATAGCAAAATACATTTCGTTGACAAGCGACAATTTTTCACACAAATACACCTGCAAAAGAAACCATATTATTTAGAAACTAAAGATTGCAGTGGTGATGTATCCCTTCAAGAAAACTAAGAGAACTAATTTACATGTCCTTACTTTAATCCCCAACTTTTGAATTATATCAGACATCAGTATTTGAGAAGATATCTCAAGTTAGGAAAAGAATCTGTAGACTTTCAATTTCAAATTACTTTGTTACTATTCTTCATATTAGCTGTACAGTTTTTCTCACCATTCATACATATGCACAAGTTCACTAATTTAGCTATAAACATATGCCAGACATGTTGCTAGCAAGAAAATAAGAGCCAAATTTATTCAGTAAAAGAATATTTATAATGCAATCACCAATCGATAAAGGAGCCATTTCTATGTTTTTCTAAACAATAATTGAAATTCAATATGTAAATAGCCTACGAGTTAATATACAAGCACAACAAGAAATACAGAGTAATGCCAACCTTGCTGACAATTTTCCCCTCAGCACCTGTTTGTTTTGTAACAAGTATCTGCCCAAGCATCTTCCCTGCAAGAAGTATAAAAGTAAACAGGATCATTCATACAGATCATTATATCTAAAACATGTATTTATCAAATAGAAATATGCATGTTTTTCAAGGCATTGGGAGTTCACATGGGATGAGTGCTAGTCAGTCTATAGATGCATTGCTATTCCAGTCAGCAAATTTTAACGCCAAAGGAAATAAACAAGATAAGCCAGGAATTTTGAATGCATTATAATATAACAAAGACAGCTTTTAGTACCAGCGAGTTCTTCAACTTGGTCAGCCTTGACAATGTGAACACCGCCCTTGAGACCATTTTTAAATGTTCCCAAACCTCTTCCACCAGCCAAAACTTGGCTCTTAACCACCAACTGCATCAAAATCCAAGTTAGCATTGCTTCTGTTCATCACTAAGCTTCTTTCTTAAGAGAAAAGATTAAAAACTTGCAGTGTTCTACCAATTCAAAGCCGAAGAAAAAGGCAAGTTCTTTGCTCAATTTTAGCAGCAATAAAACAGGAGAACACTTCCAACGTCAACACAACTCTGAATACTCTAGTAAAATGAATGTGAATTTCGAACTATTACCTCACTTTGATTGGGGAAAACACTCTCTATCACCTTCTTGACTTCATCAACACTACCGACGGCCACACCTTTGGGAACATTGATCCCATATTTGCTCATCAACTCAGCCCCCTGATTTCAACCACAACAAAAATACAATCATCCTCAAAATTCCAAAAATCTCACACAGACACATAATCCAACAATTTCTTGACACCACACAAAGGAATCATAACCAAAATGCCACACATACCTACAATCTATAACACAATTAACAGTTTTCTTGTCCTAGAAGAAAAAATTCGGAACGAAAATTTTCACTGATCACTGCTACTCTTAACTTTACACAACCATATGAATTAATCGAACAAAGTCTCTCAATTTTCTACATCATGCAAATGAAATACTAAGAGAAACTAATCTAAAATTGAAAACGAGTGGCTTCTGTATTTTCCGCAGATTCTGGAGGACTAAAGCAGAATCAGATCAGCTAGATATGAGAGTCAAAGCGCGCGTGAGAGAGAGAGAGAGAGAAGGAGAGACCTGGTATTCGTGGATGTTGAGGCGGCGGAGCTGTTGCTGCTGCCATTTTCCGGCGATGGAGAGAGAGCGAGAAGTGAGGTGCTTGAGTAATCCTCTCACCATTGTTCGGAGCTCTGAGAACCTAGGCCAACAACAACCACCACTAAGATATATATAGAGAGAGAGAGAGAGTCTGCGTTTGCCGGAAGCAGAGGTGCGATTTGGGCCTTGCTCAGAAATCAGAAAAGAAAAAGAAAAGTAAAAGCTAAATGGATCCCTAGCGTTTGCTCCTCTTCTATTTTTTTTATTTCTATTTTGACCCCCTGCATTTCAAGTATTTCAGAATCGAGTACCGGCCCATCTTTTCCTACTCTTTCTTTTTTCTTAGTGGACTTTTTTTATTTGGGAGATTCTAGTTGGACCTCCAAATCTGCTATTTGGACCTCACCTACTTAATATACCTCTATTCTACTTTTTAAAATACTAGAAAAGCTAAGTAGACCTCATTTTTTTTACCAAAATATCCTTGACGTTGGATAGTATCTCCGCGTTTAGCAAAATATCCTTGACCTCCTTATTTTTATCTTCGCGTTTAGCGAAGGATTTCCAGGGTTTGGGTTGGGAGATGGAGGACGGCAAGGCAGCCCCTTGGGTTGGGACATGGAGGATAGCAAGGCAGCCCCTTAGGAGAGACCTTGTGGTGAAGACGGCGGCGCTAGAATTCTGGGTAGCGAGTTGTTGCGGTGCTTGATTTCATTATTGGTTATGGCCGCTAATAAAACTCAAGGCTGGATTGGCGACTCCTTTGATCTCTACAAGGAATACAGGTTTCCATCTATCTCTCAATTTCTAATTTCTAATTGGAATTTCGAATTTGGGCAAACAATTTCAAATAAATTTGGATTCTTTTGAATACATGTTCTGGGTACCTTGAGTATGCAATGAACTTTATCATGGTGTTACTATAAATATCCCGAGTTAGAATCTCTGCATTTCAGTCTCTCAATGGTGATGAGTGCATCCAAATTCCCACAAAATTAAGCTTTTCGAGCCATATATGAGAACCAATAAATTTTATCAAGTTGCAAGTAAGGCCTAGCTAGTGCGTCAGGAACCAGAGGTTGGGTATGAGTATTGATATTATTTTGTGTAATTTCTAAAATGATAGCTGCTTTAAGATACAAAATATTACAGCAAGATGAGGTTTCCTGTGTATGTTGGAATGCAATATGTTTTGGCAGGTGCATTTAACTTTTATATCTTGTGATTGTGGTAGTCTGGCATGTGTTATTCTCATGTTCGAATGACACATCTTGATTTGTACTATGTGTATATTCTTGTGATGCTGAAAGGGAGGTCTGCTGTCAAATTTGTGACCTCTTCTTCACCCCCTTCCATTTATTTTGGACACAGATAAGGAGAAACATGGCTAAGTTGGAGCTATATCAAAAATTTACCAACTCTCTCGCAGTGTCTATGCTTCTGTCAGTGGCATGGATTGGCTTTGAGGTATTATTACTGATCACAAAATCATATATTCTGTGAATTAACAATTCCATCTGGTGCAATGGAATATGTTGTAACTGGAGTGTGTAGTTCCATGATTCGTCTGCTTATTTCAAGCCAACTGAATCATTAGCTCTACTCTAAATTGTGTTGATTCTGCTGTATTTCAATGCAATCGATCCATTGAGTGAGTTTTGGCAAATTGCGTGGGTTATTCCTGCATTTTGGACTCTGCTTGCCTACTCTCTCGTGGCAGTGATTTGTGTCCTTTGGGCTCCATCAAGTAACCCAACTAGGTATTTTCTTTGACACTGTGATTTTACATTTTCCTGATCTTATTTACATAAGAATAGTAATTTCTAGCAATGTTATTGTTTGAACCTTGTAAAATCATTAAACTATTATTATTATTGATTTACTATCATTGTATCATTTTGCCGTGCGAGTGAATTAGTTTAAAGTGTCTTTTCTTTTCCAAAGGAATGTGGTGGTTGTCTTCTTGTTCTGTGTTCATGATTCCCTCTTTGCTGAGTCGTATACTAGGAGTAATAGCTAGTAGAGAGAGAAGGATTATGCAATAATAAAGTAGTAGATCTTGTGGTAGATTAAGCAGCTACTTTTATATTTTGTTCCTCTGATCTCTTGTGAACTAATTGCATGTTTAAATGATTAATGACAGGATGTCTCAATAAGTAGAGAGGGATTGTTGAGTGAGGTCCAGCATGAAAAACATCAGGAGCTTATGCTAGATTCCTCCATATCACAATCTCGCCGTGGTGAGATGGAGAGAGAGCTGGAGCCGTGGATCCCTGATGAAGATGATCCACGTCCTGAGTTGGAAAATATATTTGATGGACATTGGAATAGGTTGTTATATAGTAAATTTCTTTCCCCAAATCTCTTGGTAATTGTTCAACTGTTCAATAGCTTCTCTACTTGAATCCAGTGCCATCTGGAAATTATTTTTTCAATTGGTTACATGACTTTTGCTATATCCTGTTAAAGTGGTAGTCAGCTTTAATAATCTGATATCACATTATTCCAGAATATCTGATTATTCTTGTTTACTTATGTTATCAGGGAGCTTTGTGCCATGGTGTGATATTTTCAGATGGTGCCTCTATTTTTCTGTAGAGAGGTGTGGTGCCAAATTTCTTTGTAGCATGGTGCCTCTATTTTTCTGTATGTTGTCATTTAGTTTCCTGAGAAAGTGAAGAAGTTAAATGTGGTGCTTTCATGCTTGTACAAATTATCACTTATCCTCATCCCTTATATCTTACATGTTAATATGTTTTCACAGGAAAGAGGCATGCAGCCGTATGAAAATTTTGATATTGATGAGGAGACCAGATACTCCTCTGTTTATCATAATGAAGCTTCAATTTCATTTCCTGTGGTTGCTTGTAAATCTTGATAGACAATCCATGATGTATTATGTAGAGAGAGAATAGATGAATAGTTATGGTACAAAACATATGTGAAGACAGGAACTTAATTACAAGTAAATTTTACAGCTGTCTTTGCCTCATTTGCATTTTGTAATAGTTCTAATAACTTTAAATTTATGGCAATTATATAGCTAGTGGTGCGTCTCTTGATGGTGCTGCATTTCTTTTGTAAAGCTGTATGAGATATTTGTGTACTTTTGCCTGCAAGTGTTGTTCAATAACAATTTAATTAAATATTACATTGATGGAGGAATTTAATAAAGTTAAAACAATATTCAATCATCGAGTGTAAAAGTCTCTGAAACTACGGTAATAGGACAACATTCTTTGTATTGCTGTAGACGGTTCTGGTATCTAGAATACAAATGTATAACTTTGGCGTCTGCATTCCTCTCCCAGTTTGGTACAACTTTTGGCAAAGGATGTCCAGGAGACAATTTAAGCTGAAAAATATGAAACACTTTATTAGCATCTGATTAAGAAAACTTAAAACGTAAACATATGCATTTGACTAAATATACATACATGTACGAAGTGATTGCTATTCACATGACCAATTCCAATCTCTTGAAGCTCATTGCTATTGAAAAGTCCAGTATGGTGTTCCACAAGAGGAAGAAATGTTATGCATTGCCCATCTGATAAATCGATCACCACCACACCATAACAAGTTGCAATCAAATGCCCCATTTCTGGGAAATACATCCAACATCTTTTAGGTGCGCTCCCAGAGCTATAATGGTTTAGTGCATCCTTAACCTTCTTAACCTCTTTAGTACCAAAGAGACTTTCATACAATTGAGGCATACTATCTAACTCATTCAATAAATCCCTACGAACTCGACGCCATGATTTTCGACCAAATCCCATTGCCGAAGCCACAACTCTATAACCACAATTGCCATCAGATTCAACATCATATGCTCCTATAATATATGGCTGAATTCCAACTCGGAATTGGCAATTATATTTGGTTGTAAGTGCAAATGTAGAGTCTTTTGGGCTCTGTAAAGTGAAGAATATAGTAAGTAAAATATTAGCTAATCATTTAATTAATTGCTACCATTATGTAAAAGACATTCATACCTGAATTTTATTCGGAACATTCTTTGGTTTTTTATTTTCTGTAGTAGGATGAACATGAACAATAGGACCATGGGGAACATCTTGACCAACTTCATAAACTGCAGGTGAAAGTGAGTTTTTGTCTTGACTAGAAAGAACATTATCAATCTCCCATGCGGATGGCAAACGACGAGTACTAGTGTCAATTTTACGTGGACGCCCTTTTGTCTTCACTCTTTCTGCAGGTTCTTTAAGGAACGTACTACCTGGATTCATCAGCTCATCAATTTTTATCAAAAATTCTCGTCTAGTTTCATCATTTTGTTTTTCAACCCACTTCTCCAATCGAACCATATGTTGCTTTACTGGAACCTTTTCTTCGGTGTCACTAGTATGCATGGGTTGATCGACACCCAACTGTCTCCAATGCCTATGAACCGCATCAATAGGAATTGGCGTATTAGAGCGTTTGTACTCAGCAATCTCATGTGCACATGGCAAACCATGCGTAACACGTATAGTACAACCACAACATGCCAAGTCTTTAATATTATCAGGCCTAGATTTGATGAAGAGGTTACAACAGTTAATCAAACTTTAATACAAACATATATTATATATATTTCTTCTAATTGAAATCCAAATTACCTATTAGCTTCACACACTATTTTGTTCAAAGCTGTAATTGATACATAACTTATCAATTCCTTCAAATAATCATGCTTGAAATCATGTTGCAGGAAACATCGGCTCTTCTCAAAAGATGCCTTGATATCAGTATGATGCAACTCCATCAATGAATGTATATTATCCCATGAAATATTGAAGTCCAACTGGCTAGAACTAAGTTGCTTCTTTAGCTTTGAATGTGCACTTTCCACCCTACTCAAAAAAAAAATATATATGTAAGTTTACATCATGTAACATACATTATTTATAATATAGGGAAAATGAAATAGAGCTTAAAGATTACCGATTTGAAGCAGTGGTACCGATGTGCATGCAAGTATCTGTCCATGCAACCACAAATCGTTCTTTGTAGTTGTCCAACCAATTGCTCTTCACATACTGAAGTTCATTGGGATATGTACTAAACTTAGACTCCAATTCCTTGAGATTTTTCCAATACTCACCCTCAGTTGTAGAACTAACAACAGTGTTCCAAGCACCATTAAATGCATCCCACCCTTCTTTCGTTGTAAACTTTTTCTTACACTCTTTCATCACGTTCTTATTGATATGCCATTTACACAAGAGATGTCGAGAACTCGGAAATAATTCTCTAATGCTATTCATTAGTGCTAATTCTCGATCAGTCACAATAACACCTGGAGTACAGTCATAACGCAAAAGAGTTTTCAACCTACTCAAAGCCCATGTGTAATTGTCTTCCGCCTCTCTTGACATATAAACAAATGCAACATTAAAGGTCTTCTCGGTAGATGTCACCCCGACAATCTCGAATAGAGGAAAACAATATCTATTTGTCTTGTACGTGCAGTCCATGATAAGAACATGTGGAAATGTACGTAAAATTTGAAGACAATAAGGATGACACCAAAACAAGTCAGTGATAATATCACCTTCACTCCTGTGATGCTCAATATAATTGTGTTCCCTCAACTTATGTAGCAAACATTGCATTTGTGATCTCCCAGCCATAACCTTCGTCCGATGTACTCTTCTGGCATTATATATTGTCTTCATAATTGTTACGTTTTCTTTATCCCGTTTCTTGAGAGCAGTCAGAATATCCTTGGGTCTCATCAAACTAGTTGACATATCCACTAACATTGCATATTCTTCCTTAGATAAGCGTCCGGCATATAAGTGGCCGTGAAGGGATTGAGAAGGAGGATGGTTATGTACACCACATATAACCTCCAATGTCCATTCATTCCCAACAGTGTTAATCCCCCTCAATGCGAATGGACACCCACATTTCTTAGTACCACTAGCCTTAGGACGCTTTTTCTTTTGACCGTCTCCATCAGTTTGTTTCTGACTCTTTGCATAAGACTTTTGAGCATCAAACTTTAAAACACGCCTGTAGTCACCGCCACGCTCGCAACAAAACTTTATCTTTGGTCTTTTTTTTTTATTACCAACAATTCCTGAATCAGACCTCCGAATGATAATCACTATGTTGTTCTTTCTTCCAACAGCACGAACCCACTCAATAACTGCATCTTTACTTTCAAAGACCTGAAAAAACCATACCACTGAATCAATGGAATGATAAATATATTGTCAGAAATATATTGGATTTCCATTAGCTAAGACTTAAGAGATTACACGTTGAATTTTGGTGTAAGCTAATGTTATAATCAACTTACAATGCTGATTCTAAAGTAGAGACAATTATAATTTGAAAGCATAACTGTGATCAAATGAGGAGAGAAGTAAAAAAAGAAAAAAAAAGAAAAAAAAAAAAACAGTTACAATTGCTTCTAGTTTTGTTTTTGGTAGGGAATTCAAATGATTTATGGCCTTGTGTTTAAGCTGCAGAATGTGGAATTGTACATTCATCCACAATCTCTTCTTACGTATTTAACCTGTGTTGGTGAGGAAGATTAGAATTGGCTTGTTATATTCTCACAAATGCATGCCTCTACATCAGTTGGTGATAGAATTAAAGCAGATGACAATGTTTTTAGGATTTGCATCCGCTTAAGGACCGTTTATAGAGCAAATAGTAGTTAGAGTTTAACTAGCAGGATCAACATTTAATGAGAAACTAACATCATGTAGCATGGTGCTTTCTTGAATTATAATAGCCATGATCAGAAGGGGCTAAATTGGATGTTATTCCTTCTCAAATAAACGTGGTAAAGACGTGCAGCCAGCCAAGTGATCGATCTTAAAGAAATAGAAGGCTGACCATAAAATGGTGTCTAATCACTGTACCCTAAACAAAAAATATGCTTGGCTTCTATCCCTATATCCATCTATCTATAATCGATCATAAGCATCTATGACTTTAGTGAAACAAGAAGTTATCTATCTATACCTACCAAGAAGATGTACCATCTACAATTTGCAAGACAAGAAAAGATAATAAACAATTGTTACCCCGCTTGGCGTGAATTGATCTGTATAATCTTCCCTGCTTTCCAATTCAACCCCACTATATTGAGTAGATTCATTATCATCTTGATGTTGATCCTGGATACCAATAAATCATAAATCATATACTCATCTCCCCTCAGTTATTTATATAGGAGAAGGAAGAAGAAACTGAAAATTCTTAGACCATACCTTATCTTGAGGCTCAGTCATGAAAATTTGACTCTCCACTACTGCATCTTCACTTTCTTCCATAGGGTTTAACGTAGAATGTTTGTTTAGGGTTTTGAATTTGAATGTTATCTTATAGTTTAACGTTAAAGAAGATAGCCATTGATTTTAGGGTTCATTGATTTTAACGTGGAAGTAAGAAATTTTTTTTTTTTTTTCTCTATTTCTTTGTCCTTATTTGTCTTTTCATATGAGTTGACAAAGTCAAAGAAAAACTAAAAAAAGATGGAGGTCCAAAAAGCAGATTTGGAGGTCCAACTAGAATCTCCCTTTTTATTTTTTTTATTTTTTTTTAAAAAGGGTTTGGAACCCAGCCTAACCGGAAGGCTCAGCAGCACGACCGATTCCATTTATTAAATTAATATTAAAATTTTGCGTTTGGGGGACATAAAACCTGAACCCTAAGCTACAGTAGAACTATTACAATAATCCTAGTAGAGTACATACTGAATAATAGCAGGAGTCTTATCTAACCAAACATCATCAATAAAAGATAAACTAGTAAGGTGTGCAAGCATATGTGCAACATCATTTGCTTCAAGGTAAATATGTTGAATTTCCACAGATTGAAAAGCAGTTAAGTACTCCTTACAATCATCAAAAATTCAACTTACCTCTGAGAAATTCTTCTCCTCATTCTTGAGTGCGGCAATCAGAAGGGCATAGTCACTTTCAATTTCTACTTCCGTCCAACCTTGGTGTATACCAAGAAGAAGACCAGCTCTACACGCCTCAGCCTCCATATTAATAGCCGAGTGTGCATGCAGAAAAGGTATAGCAATGGCTGCAATACCCGTGCCCAAATCATCTCTGACCACCACACCAATACCTCCTTCACCACTATCCTCTCTATAAGCACCATCAATGTTAATTTTGAGTCTACCGTGCGGAAGACATTTCCACTTGGTCAAAGGACGCTTCTTCTTGCTACTAGCCTTCGGATGATATTTTTGAAAATCCTCCAAACTTTGTCTACACCACTGAAGCATATGCATGGGTTGGAAAGTACCCCCCCCCCCCCTCCAAACTAGGTTATTCCTTTCACACCACACAATCCAAAGGGCCATGAAAAAATACTAAATCTGATCAAAGCATAACATGTCCATCATGTCTATGACCCACCCATTCAAATTACATGCAACGTGATTCTTGGCCTTTTAGCTTCAAAGGACCTAAGATCCAAAAACTTTGCAATGCTTCACATTGTTTGAACATATGCATTCCAGTTTCTACTTCCTTATGACAAAAGATGCAATTAATATCCACCATAGGACTTTTACGTAGAGATAAAGCTGACCTTGTTGGAAGGACTCCATGCAAGAGACGCCACACAAAAACCTTGACTTTTGGAGGCAAATTAGTTTTCCAGAGTTGTCTCCAGTAGTGACGCAAAGGACCCCCAACAACCTCAGATGATGTAGAAGCCACTTCCACCCTCTTCAGGGAATTACACTAAACATGGTACCCACTCTTGACAGAGTACAATCCCTTTGTATCAAAATGACACACTAGTCTATCCGTTGCATGCCGCAAGCTTAATGGAATAGAAGCAATTTTACTAACCTCCATCTCTATGAATAATTCATTCATTATCTCCAGTAACCACTCTTTCTCATCTGCATTAATAATATCCGCCACCTTCCAGTCCTCGGTATCCTCTGTAGTAGGTGAAAACGGTCTAAACGAGCTGGGGAGAGGTATTCATAGATCCCTCCACAGGGAGATCTTCGAACCATCACCAACCTGAAATCTAACCCCTTTCCTCAACACTTCCCTACCAGCCATAGTGCTTCGACACGTATATGATGCACCCTTCTTTAACTCGGCCTCCATGAATGAGCAATTAGGATTATATTTCGCTTTCAACAACTGAGCAATTAAAGAATCCGGTCTATGAATGAGCCTCCACCCTTGTTTCGCTAGAAGAGCCAAATTGAAGCAATGCATATTCTGAAACCCCATGCCTCCCTCCAACTTAGGCCTACACAACTTTTCCCACGAGAGCCAATGTATCCTCCTATCACCTTCCGACCCTCCCCACCAAAAACGTGTCATAAGTTGGTGCATTTCATTACACATATGTTTAGGTAACTCAAAATAGCTCATGACATATGATGGAATAGCTTGAGCCACCGCTTTAATCATCACTTCCCTACCAGCCATTGAAAGAGTCTTTTCTCTCCACATTTGAGTTCTACCCCGAATCTTCTCATTCAAGAAAACAAAAGCCTCCTCCTTGGAATAACTAATTTCAGTAGGCAACCCAAGGTGTTTGTCATGCTTTTCAACTCTTGTTACTCCAAGCATTGAAGCAAGCTCTTCCTGTAACTCTAACTCCACATTCTTACTAAAAGAGATGCAACTTTTTTGGTAGCTCACCTGTTGCCCCGATGCAAACTAATAATCTTGGAGGATTCCCTTTAATGCAATACAGTCTTACACCTCTGCCTTGAAAAAAATAAAAGAGTCATCGGCAAAAATTAAGTGATTGATGCTCGGTGCTCCCCTACAGATTTCCACCCCATGCAGATTATCCAATTCCTTATCCTTGACAATTAACCGTGAAAGAACCTCCGCACAAAGAAGAAAAAGATAAGGTGTTGTCATATTTTTCTTTAGGATTAAATACTTGTTACTCCTCATACTTTTCCCTGAAAAACAGTTTAGTCCCTCGCCTTTTAAATTAAACTAGATAGTCCTTATACTCTCTAATTCTCACACAACAGGTCCAAAATGACTATTATACCCTCATTTCCTCTTTTTTATTATTTTTCTCTTCTTCTTTTTATTTTTTTTATTTTCTCTCCCTTCTTTTTAATTCTCTCTCTCTCTCTCTCTAATTTTCTCTCCCTCTTTTTAATTTTCTCTCTTTTTTTCTCTTTTTTCTTTTTTTTTTCTCTGGTTCTCTCTCTTCCCCCCTCCCTCTTCCTCTTCTCCCTCCGTAGCGACGGCCATTCACGGATCCGTACTATCCATTCACCATCCCTATCTCTCACCAGCGCCTATTCCTCTCCCAAAGCCTCAAATTATCCACCCAAAATGACGCCACACTTCTCTTCCACCTCGGGATCGGACCCCTCTCCAACCTAACCCTCCACACCCCTTCCTCGGTGTCACCGAGCCCCACCGTTACGCCTTCCTCACCGTCAAACCACCACCACCCCAATTAGGTCGCTGGGCTCGGAGTTTGATCGATCCAAGGCTCCGATGCTCCCGCGCTCGCCTGAGCCCGAACCTGGACGGCGTCTCCTCCATGCTCACCGCCTTCGAGATCCTCCGCACCGCCCACAAGAACGCTGCCCCAAAACCTCCCAACTGGTACAAGATCCTCCAGGTAGAGCCCTTTGCCCACATCAACACCATTAAGACCAAATACAATAAGCTAATTAAGCAGAAATTGCCCACATCTCGCTTTTCTTCTCCGCCCTGATAAGAACCCCCATTTGGGCTCCGACGAGGCCTTCAAGCTTGTAGGGGAGGCCTTTCGGTTCCTTTCGGATAGGATTAGGAGGAAGGAGTATGATATGAAGCTTAGGATTGGAGAATGGATGGTGGCCGGAAGTGGTGGTCTCCGGTGATGGCAGAGGAAGAGAAGAAGAAGAGAGGTTGAGGGAGAGAGAGAGACCGTGCGGCCAGGAGAGAGGGAGAGAGGGAGGGAGAGAGAGAGAGAGTATAAAAAAAGGGGAGAAAAATTATAAAAAAAAAATAGAGAAAAAAATAAAAATAATAATAAAAATAGAAAATGAGGGGCATAATAGTCCTTTCGGATCATTTTGGACTTGTTATATGAGAATTAGAGAGAATAAGGACTATTCAGTTTAATTTAAAAGGCGAGGGACCAAACTGTTTTTCAAGGAAAAGTATGAGGAGTAACAAGTATTTAATCCTTTTCTTTATTATGGTGTAGAAGAAAATAAAATTATATCTGCTATAAAGGAAAGCTAAAGTTTGGTGTTAAATACTTTCATTAAATCATGAAATATGTCTACAATAATCTTTGGAATAAAACCAAATATATATCGACCTAGCTCTGCTAGGATTTACTCGAAGGCGACAGTCTTTGACAAAATTCCCAAATCTGACCGGCAACAGTGATCCTTCAACTGATGCAGGGATGTCTTCCCTATGTTTGTCTGGTTGGTTTGTGGGCGGTGGTGGCGAGGGTGTCCTCCGGCGTGCCCGTCTGTTTTTTTCTTGCAATTTTATTCTCGGTCCAAGGGCCGTGTTGGATACTAGTCATTGGCTGTTTCTGATGTCATCCCGTGGGGGAGACAATCTGGTGGTGGATGGTTTTGATTAGGCCTCATCATTTAGTCCTTCGACCATAAGCTCGTCCTAAACCCGGCCCTTACATTAGGGTGGGTCGGCCCTACCCTATTTAAATGAAGCCCGGCCCTACCCTACGGCCCTGCCCAATTGAGCCCATAAGGGCCAAGCCCGGCCCGGCACTACCCTAAAATTTATATATTATTTTTATTATTTTCTATTACATAGGCTTTGTTTTCTTTAACTATTATTTTCCTTAATTGTTACACAACAATTAATATTGATAGATTTAGAGAGATAGTTAATTGAATATAACACCTTAACTAAATTAATAAATGTTATAAGTTAATTTCTATATGTGTGTGGGTGTGTGTGTATATATATATGTATTAAATATGATCAACAAAAAACAACGAGTCTTGTATTACCTATATAATCATTTAGCCACATTTTGAGGGAAAAATACAATGTTTTTTTTGTTATACAAAATAAGGCCCTTTTACGCCCATTTCGGCCCCATTTGGCCCTATTCGGAAGGCCGGCCATAGCGAATCGGGCTTTTCGGGCGGATATGGGTTAACATATTTAAGCCCCGGCCTGACTCTATCCGGCCCTAAATTTTGTTGACTTTAACTAGGCCTGGCCCTACCTTAAGCCCTAAAATTTAGGGTAGGGTCGGCCCTAGCCCGGCCCATGATGACCCCTAGTTTTGATTGAGGAACTGACAGGAGTCGTCGAGGCTGGAAGGGTGGTAAGACCCGATCTCGGGTGTCGAAGGTGGATCCTGAGCGAGGAGCGGCGGTGACAGATTGTGCTGAGCCTTCGTCGTCAGTGCTTGCAGAGTTCCGGCACTAGGCATGGGCTACACTTGGTAGAGGCACCGGCGCCGGTGCTAGCGTTGGTGGCTGGAACTATGAGATGAGGGAGATCGTCGATGGCGTCCAAGCTGATTAGGTTGCCTTGTCCTCCTGCTGGGCTGACTGTTGTTGGGCTCCTTGCTCTGGGCTCCCCGAGTTTAGGCATCACCGGGGTGGATGTGATTGTGGGCTAGCATTTGACGGTCTGACAGATTTGGCTATCTGGGATTCCAACTGGGCTGTGGATTGCTTTTGGCTGGAATGGAGCTCTAGGGCCCATAGTACTATTTAAATTTTGTTTGGATCGCAAAAACCAGAGCCTTAGTTAGTTCCATTTTATGTCTGCTTTGAGGTTTCTTGGTTTTTGTTAGAATAATGGTGCATGGACGTCCTAAAAGGTGGGTGCACTCGGGATTTTTTGGGATGTTATTCTACTAGAATAAGGTTCCATAAGGTTTTAAGGAATAATTCTTTTTGTCGACCACATAGGAGTGTTTCGTTTTTGTACTGCTTGCTGAATTTTAATGAAATGGCTGATCTATTTCCATAAAAAAAAAAAAATAATAATAATAATAATAATTAAAAATCTTTGGAATAATAAAAGTTCATAATGAAATTATTTATTAGGGTTATTATGGTAAAATAAATAAATGGATTTCTCCTAATCTCATAACAATCATCACCATGGAAATGAATTTCCCTTACCAGATTAAGGGCCATGTAAAGGAAGGGGGTCTTAGTGAGAAAAAAACAGATAGAGGTTAAGGTAATTTTGGTACTGCAGGTCTAAATGAAAGAAGGGTGTAGTGAGAGAGAAGAAGAGAGAGGAAGGGTATCAGAGGAAAAAGTAGCCAAAAAAATTTATGGGATGTTTTTTTTTATGAAAAAATGGTGTGTGAATAAAAAAAAATTTCAGGGAAGAGTCTAAATAAGCAGAATCGCAACAATAGTCACTTTAAAGAAGGGATAGCTAACTGGTAAATCTTTAGTGCCACCATGACTTGGAGAATAAAAGTAAGGTTGACTTTGTAACGGGGTCATATATATTTTGATCAACAAGTCTTGTTATTTCTCCCTAGAAAATTTGTCAAAATAGGAAAACAACTAACGTACTGTGTATAGCATACCTCACTGAGTCAATAAACCTAATTTCTAGTACTCAAACCTAACTAATTAAATCTAATTTTGAACAATAGGAGCAATCCAAAATTCGTGTTATTCTTGGCTGCAAGGATATGGTATTATAACACAGCAGCTGCAATGTTCACAATATTCACACATGCACATATGGCCCGACTGGTAGATCGAAATAGCTGATCACAAAGTCAGAATGACAATGTTCACGTACATGTATATATAGCCAGAATCAATCACGACGTACCGTATGGGTATACGTATACTCACTTTCTTATCCTGTCAATTGAATACATGGTATTTATTATGATAAGGCAGTTAAATACCTAATCTATTTGTGCTCCATACCATAATATGTGGCTAAGAAAATGAAACTGATAATATTCTATTATGGCTCTCACTGTGACTATACAAATTATACAAGCAAAAAGTCGTCCTGCCAATCCTTCTCTCCCTCTCGATCTCTACAAATACATACTAATCACCCTCCATAATAATCAGTACTTAGTCGATCGGATTTACATAGCCTGTTGGAGTTTGAACTATTGTCTTATACCGGAAATACGAGAAACAAAAAAGAAAAATGGCTCCACAAAGACAATTATTCTCGTTCTGTATTTTTAGTGTCCTCTCCTTTAGTACTAAAGGAGAGGACACTAAAAATACAGAACGAGAATAATTGTCTTTGTGGAGCCATTTTTCTTTTTTGTTTCTCGTATTTCCGGTATAAGACAATAGTTCAAACTCCAACAGGCTATGTAAATGGGGATCGATCGACTAAGTACTGATTATTATGGAGGGTGATTAGTATGTATTTGTAGAGATCGAGAGGGAGAGAAGGATTGGCAGGACGACTTTTTGCTTGTATAATTTGTATAGTCACAGTGAGAGCCATAATAGAATATTATCAGTTTCATTTTCTTAGCCACATATTATGGTATGGAGCACAAATAGATTAGGTATTTAACTGCCTTATCATAATAAATACCATGTATTCAATTGACAGGATAAGAAAGTGAGTATACGTATACCCATACGGTACGTCGTGATTGATTCTGGCTATATATACATGTACGTGAACATTGTCATTCTGACTTTGTGATCAGCTATTTCGATCTACCAGTCGGGCCATATGTGCATGTGTGAATATTGTGAACATTGCAGCTGCTGTGTTATAATACCATATCCTTGCAGCCAAGAATAACACGAATTTTGGATTGCTCCTATTGTTCAAAATTAGATTTAATTAGTTAGGTTTGAGTACTAGAAATTAGGTTTATTGACTCAGTGAGGTATATGCTATACACAGTACGTTAGTTGTTTTCCTATTTTGACAAATTTTCTAGGGAGAAATAACAAGACTTGTTGATCAAAATATATATGACCCCGTTACAAAGTCAACCTTACTTTTATTCTCCAAGTCATGGTGGCACTAAAGATTTACCAGTTAGCTATCCCTTCTTTAAAGTGACTATTGTTGCGATTCTGCTTATTTAGACTCTTCCCTGATTTTTTTTTTATTCACACACCATTTTTTCATAAAAACACATCCCACAAATTTTTTTGGTCACTTTCTCCTCTGATACCCTTCCTCTCTCTTCTTCTCTCTCACTACACCCTTCTTTCATTTAGACCTGCACTACCAAAATTACCTTAACCTCTATCTTTTTTTCTCACTAAGACCCCCTTCCTTTACATGGCCCTTGTTAATCTGGTAAGGGACATTCATTTCCATGGTGATGATTGTTATGAGATTAGGAGAAATTCATTTATTTATTTTATCATAATAATGCTCCACCACAAATTGTAGCTCCTCGTCTGTCCTTGTAATAAAAGGTGGGGATATACCCTTGATGCAATACCATTTTACATTTGAAAATTATGAATGCATTGGCTGAATGCAGGCTGTAACCTTCAAGACGTGCAATAACTTGACGGTGCATAATCTGAATTTTGAAAAGGCACAGCAGAAGCATGTTTCGTTTGAAAATTGCACGGATGTTAAAGCTTCCCGTCTTAGAATAAATACAACAGAGGCTAGTCCCAACACTGATGGAATTCACGTTACAGAAACCAAGAACATCGACATTTCAATGAGTCGTATAAGCACAGGTATAGATGTTATCGTGGTAAAGGATCATGGATACTAAAGAAACCACATGTATTATACGTTTGTATGTCTAAACCTATGTTGTTGTATATTAGATACGTACACAATCTTCCTCTCCAACACCTTTTCTTGGGCTGTACGTAGGTGATGATTGTATATCCATTATGGGAGGATCCCAGAATGTTTACGTCGCAAACATAGCTTGCGGACCAGGCCATGGAATCAGGTTTTCAACTTTGATCTCCAACTCTTTGAAAAGAACGTTTTGGACAAAAGACGAACCTAAGATTAACAACCAAACTTGGACATATAAGGAAAAATGACTTTAGTATCGGGTTTACCTTGATCATGTGATAATGTCTAGTGATGCATCTAATAAATTGCATGACATATATGCAATTAATGTTGGTCTATGGTTTAGCTGTTGGGCAATTTTGGTCATGGGAGCTAGCTAAACTAAATGAGGGGGAAAAAACACGGCAGATTCTAAGCAACAATTCGTGAAATTAACTCATGATTGACCATTGTTGCGTGATGTATTGAAGATACAGAATATTCCCAATTTTTTAATAACATTGTACTTTGCTGGGGTGCAACTCTGCAATCTCTACTCGTCTGTGGAGTTTTGTTCGAAGTTTTCCCCGAATTTCTCACCACAAAGGAAGTATCAATGGTACTAATCCCGGTTAATTCATTCAATTTGATCGATATCACTGTGTATCAGCATTGGTAGCTTGGGAAGAGGTGGCTCAGAAGACCATGTTTCCGACGTAACAGTCTTTGGATCAAGGCTAACTGGAACCATGTATGGAGTGAGGATCAAGACATGGCCGGGAGGGTCAGGGTATGCAACCAACATCACATTTCAGATGATACAGATGGATAATGTGACCAACCCCATAATCATCGACCAAAACTACTGCGACACTGCAACCAAAGTCATCAACGGAGAATGCAAACCACCACCACTGCAGGTAGGTACGTACTTCATTAATCAATGAATAATGACCCCATCAATTCATTAAGTGATTAATTTGGTTAACATTGTTATGCAGAAAAATACAGCAGTTAAAGTGCATAATGTTATGTACCAGAGCATAAATGGGACAGTTTCTAAGGACGGCCAAGCCATAGTATTTAATTGCAGCAGTGTTCCTGGTGGTGCATGTGAGAAGATTGTGCTGGACGATGTTAGACTTGAGAAAGGAGGAGCTGCTGTATGCAGCAACGTCAAACCGACTTACAGCAGAGTAGATTTGCCCCTCAATCGATGCCCTAACTAATAATAACAAGTTGGAGCTGTAGTATCAGTTTCTATACTTATTTACTTAATTATTGACCGGGTTTAGAATCCTTACCTTAAACACACCCTGGAATCTGATTGATTTATGTACCAATAATGCATTGGACTGAATAAATTAAGTTCTAAATCTAATGTATAAAGCAAACTCCACCTTAGAATGATTAAACTATTGAACTTCCTATATGTAAGGAAAAAAAAAAACAGTGCATTAATCTAATCTTGATCAGCTAGGGTTGATCAATTGTATATGTAATAGCAGCTAGGTCAATTAGATCACTCACTGCCAATCGTGAGTTTTACTTATTATTTTCTCAAAGACGTACATATATAAGATTTTAAATCCTAGCTTTCTATTTTATTTTGGGCGAAGTCAAACACCATACAATAATTTAAATCAGGGATCGATCGAGTACACCTCCTGTTTTGCAGTTGAATGTAATGTTCTTTCAAGTCGATCCCATATGATCGTGTATTCAATTGTTGATTCTGTACATATACATATATATCTATACATATATATATATATATATATATATATATCTGTGTGTGTGTGTGTGGAGAGGGAGGGGGGGGTTTGGTGTGGTGTATCTAACTAGGGGGGTGGAGGGGGGCAATTGTAGGAGCACAAGCAAGCCTTGAAAGGGGGCTCGGACATGCAGAAACCACGACCTTGGGGAAATTTCTGGGAGCAGTCTCGCTTGCAAGTTTCATTAGTTGTACAGTCCCACGATGTTAGGCACCTGAAAGGCTCCCCTATATTAGGATCCCCTTTGTAGGGATCCTCATCATCATCGTCATCTTTACACACCACCACTCCATTTTCACGAACTGCATCAGTAAAACAAAGACACATAGTCAGTGCGCGCATATCGATCTTAAACCAACCTAGCTACTGATATAATGGAACTACTATATCTTAACCAAGGGAAAATTCAAATATGGCATCGACCTGATGCGAGGAGTAGGATAGCGATGAGGAGGAGGATCAAGAAAGAGGTGAAATGAAGCTTTGTGATCATTTCTTCACAAAAATATACTTACTTCTGCTAGCTACTCAGGTTTTGGGTGCCATTCTTCTCTAGGTCTAAGCTTATTTATAGGCTTATAACTATTACTGCATGCTTTGTTCGTATGAGTCATCGAGCAGTTCTACACGTATCAACTACCTCACATTGATCTTGATTTGTTATTAACATGTATTGTACGTCATAGCTAGACTTGGAGAGAATTGAATTGTAACGCATGCAACTGCCCGCTCATTCAAGGCATGCTCTACTAGCTATTAGCCTATGAATACGCTTAGTTGCAGAGAATGATAATAGCACCAAATTAAAGAAAGAAATTGATCGACTAGCTAGCACAAATCAGTAAAAATTAATAAATGTATATTAACTAGTGCTGATGTGACTACAAGACTACGAGGAGTTGGATCAGCAGTTCACGGCGTGTAATTAATCGCATCCTATTCCATGCCCTTGTTTTTCTGATTTTGGAATAAATCCCACCCATAATTTCTACTTAACACCTATATCCTTTTTCACTAAATCCGACTTCAATGTTGAGCTGTATACTAGAGAAACGTAACACAATTGCATACTCAACCCAACTCTGATCCTTATAACCTTCGAAGGAGGGCTGTCAATTCCGACACGACTCGAAACCCGCACTAAATAAAGCGGGTTGAACCTGCACGATTAAAAAGCGGGTTGGTGGTGGGTCAACCAGCCATGACCCATTTATTAAATGGGTTGGCCACGGGTCAAACCACCAACACGAAGTGAACCCGTTTAACCCGATTGTGCTATGTTTTTTCTTGAAATTTTGGACGTTCTGATTATTTGATCATAGGATTAGACAATTTGAAATATTTCACTTTTTAATTATTGGATTTAATTATTCATGAATTATATATAATTATTTTCGTCTTGTGGAGTTTTTAGTGAATTTAATCAATTTATGTATTTTTTTAGTTAAATAAGTCTCATTGTTAACGCTTAAATGAGTCATTTTGTCTAACAAAACACTACCTATTTATTAAATGAGTTAAGTGGGTTAGAAACGGGTAACCCGTTTAATTAATAGGTTGAGTTTGGGTTTAAATTTTTGACATGATGATTAAATGGGTTGGGTTTGGATTTATATCTTGCTACACGACAAATACCTTGACCCGACATGACCCATTGACAGCCCTACTTCGAAGTTTGGCCTATCAACTCTCCGCCGCTGTTGCCGGCCATCCACCAGGTGACTCGGGGCATTTACCGGCAGTGTAAAGATTAACTTGTGGTTAAGCTACTTTTTCGATCAATAGGTAGCACATTTTAAAAGAAGAGATGAGCATTAACCGGGTTTAATGGATCAATGTGAGAAGAGTTTCTCTACGAAAATATCGAACAAAAGAAGTAACTCGTAAATTTATTGAAAGGTTTTAAAAAGAAGAAAATAAAAGGTTACTGGCTAGTTCCTTTACTGCCAGAATCAAAAACAGTGCTTGGGTTTATATACATATATGAAGCTATTAACCTGTTGTTTTTGACTTTTTGTGTGTGATCAAACATTGGTAGGGGAGTTGTATATGAATATGTTGCCTACGGGAGGAAAAGGAGATCGAAGGAAGAAGAAAGAGCTGGTATGAAGAAGTATATTTGCCATATCCCCTCACAAAAATGTAATCACCTCGTGATAATGATCTGTTGAGACTAATTTTCCAAGTCTAAACATATATATGATTCTAGATAGTGGAAATGCAATCAGAATCTGTGAACAGAATATAATATATCATATAAAAGGTCTGAAACAACCAAATATATGATTCGCCTAAATGTAGAGACCATATCGAATGTTTTCCGGACTTTTTGCTTCAATTCAATATTACAAAATTGCACATAATTGGTTAGCTAATTGATCTGTAACTGAAAGTTTAAAGCCTTAAAAGCACAGTACAGAGAGCATCTCAGACATCGCATTGCCCCTCTCCTCATTTCATTTCATTGATCTGTAAACAGACGTACGTTTTTTCTTCCCCCACCCACAGCCTAACCCCTTGAATATGAGGTGGATGAGAATTCATCCGTTCAAGTATGCGATCGTGATAGCGATAATCTGTGAAAACTAACCAATCAGGAGTCGAATTAGCCATCTTAAAGGTGAACTATGGAGAAATAAGAAATTCTCCAACAAACCTTGGAGTCAATCGGTAGCTTAGAATCTCGGTCAAGATGAACAATAAACTACGAGAAGAATCTAAACTGATTTTCAAGTAGGGGCAGTATTATTTGGGGGGGGTGACAGTCACCAAACGCACAGCTTGATGTACCTGTTGGCAGTTGCTGTTGGGGTTGCTTGCTTTACTAGTTTAATCATATAATCTATAGTAGAATCTGTATAGTGCAAAAACCATAACATTAAACAGTTGCAATAAGGGCAAGAGCAGAGTTGCAAAAAGGGGACTGATCTTATTGCATTTGATGATGCATCTTATACAGTAATTCCAATCCATGCAATACTTCATGCCTAGCAATCATAGACGCACAGGCAAACTAGCTTTGTTATGTGCCTCGAGATTGCACGTTCCACAAACCTTATACTTGTTCTTGCACGCCTCGTTGCACTCTTGATCATTAGTACAGTCCCATGATGCTACACATACAGGTTGCTCATCACCAGATGATCCACATACCCAGTTTTGCACTGCCACAATGAAAACAAACAAATACGGAGCAATAATAAACATCAGATATACATGAGAGTAATGAGCTAATCAACTAAGCAGGGAACAGAATTTGATAACAGCAAGAACAACAGTCAAATTGGGAAGGGAGGGGGGGGAGAAAGCATAAAAACAGAATTAAAAGAATTTTCTTGAGCCTATACATTCAAATAGTATAAGAAGGCTAACGTGTTTAAGCACATTCTATTGTGAATCTGCATGTATATAACTACATATAAAATTATAAACTACACTATATGACCATAGGAGGGAATGATGAAATTAAATATGGACCTGCAGCTGCCATGAGGAGGACAAGGAAAAAGCAAGAGATGGTATGCTTTGTCTCTCATTCAAATAAACCTAACTTTTCAACTCTAATTTGTAGGTTGCTGCTATTCTCTAATTCGAAAGCCTATTTATCAAGTACCGGCCTAGTAATTGTGTATTGATATAGTATTGATATGATAATAACTTTTATATGTGGTCCATATTCTAAATAAATTTAGTAGTGCCAATTGATTCCAATTGGAATTCCCTGTATAAATAAATGCATGCAAGATTCTTGTATAAGACCTGACTTTATAGGACTTAGCACCATTAGGTTCAGGATTGACAGAAAAAGACATTTACATTGGTACACTATCATCATCATCGCCACATAAACAAGAAGGGGTGAAAGAGCCAATCCCATAAACTAGTTCAGGGTATGCATTGGATATAACACTCATTCAAAGTCAGTATGCAGGAATCAGCTGATTTTACCTGCAAATACAACCTAATCTCCGGTGTTCTATGCTGCCAACATCTGAGCAACCCAATGCTCTCTCACGGTCTCACGAGAATATAATCCGCAGTCTGGATGGCCAAAAAGCACTAGGTCACATATTAAAAGTCTCAAAGGCAGAGCTCATACTCAAGCATACAGAAGCAAAACAAAAATAAATCTTAGTGGGTGCCGATTTAGTACCAGAATGCCACTAGTATGGCAGAGTTAGCTCCTTCACATCAATCCAGGACGGCCTCTTTGCATTGTAGTAGAAATGCGCAATCATGGCAACCAATTCGTCCGCCGTCCGAATCTCTACAAAAACTTGCATAAATAAGAAACTCGCAAACACCCCAAGTTTTGGTTCTGAACAACCAATAACAAATCAAAATCACCAATCTCACCTTTCTCTCTGTACATGATCCTGTTCCCTCTCAGAAACAAAACCTGAGGACAGTCTCTAACCTTCAAAGCATAGGCCAAATCCCTCTCAATATTCATGTCTATCTTCACAGACTGTTCAATCAAAACACACCAATTCAACCTAAAGGTAACATCTTCACTAACATTTACGAAAATTCGCAACAAAATTAAACCGAAAAAAAAAACTCATACCCTGGGAGGCAGCCGATCTTTGGCATCCCAATACACCTTGACAGCCTTCTCAAGCTCCTTCAAAGCCTTCCAATTCTCAGCTGCTCTGTTATACCTCTCGAAAACAAAGACAATAAGCGGACTGGGATGAAAAGCAAAGCTTTCCCACTCCAAGCAATTAATCTCCTTGACCCAATTATCCTCAACCTCTCCTTCCCAATCAATCTCAACCCCATTTTCATCCACCACGTTCCGAATCGCGTGCTTCTCAAAATACTCCGACGCCCTAATCCCCCACCCCACCTCCGCATCCAGCGGCCAATTCTCCGTCTCCTCCTCCACCACCGCCGTCTCCTCTCTCTCACTCCCCTCCTCCTCCTCCTCCTCCTCGTAGCCGCCGTCAACGGCGGCAGCTTTCTCCTTCATCAATTCTCCCTTCTTCTCGAAAATCTCCGGGTTCTGCTCCTGGATTGTCTTAAACGTCCGGTTGAGTGTGTCCCTCACGTAATCCTGCACCGCCGCCGCCTCGCTCCTCCGCCCGCGCCGGGTCTTCCTCGGAATCGTGAAAGGCTGGTCTTTTTCTCCGCCTTCATTTCCGCCGGCCGCGGTTTTCCGGCGACGGGGTTTTGGCTTGGCTCGGTCCGGGTCGGGCTCCGAGTCGGACTTTCTCGACACGGCGCGGCAAGAAAGGGATATCGGAGCGCGGGTACAGAGTAGAGAAGGGCCGTGCAACATGGGTGGGTGACAAATTTGAAGGCGCAGCATTTTTTGTAGTGCCTTTCGAATCAGTCCGAGTGAGCACACCAGGTGTTTCTGGAAATACCCCAAACTATTTTCAGCTATGAACAAAAATACTGGGTTTTTCTTTCTTTTCTTTTAATCGCCAATAATGTTCATCTGATTAGTTACTAATCACGAAATTTTGCTCAATCACCACCGTTGGATTTATGTTGACTTAATTTTATTTTCCACCGTTATATCTACATTGAACGGGCAATTGAGTATAGTTTTTATCATCAAACAAATACTACTAGTACTATAGTAATCGCCTCATAAAATCTCATTTTTCTTTTTCATCTTAACTATAGCTAAAATTTGATGATATTTCATAGTATTAAAGTTGTGTCTCATTTAATGAGTTAATCGAACTGTTTCAGATTCTGAACTTTTAATACTCTGAAGCATTGTAAACACCTCATTTTTAAATCTTAAAATTTTAATATTTCAAACTACTATATACAACTTTAAACTTAAAATTTCAATATTCCGAAGCACTACAAGACTAAATTTTAATAATTCAAAAAACTATGCGGTATAAGACTAAATTTTAAGACTTCAAATAACTATAAACAATCACTATGGCATACAAAATTTGA
>BDJD01007140.1:140049-166318 GCA_002564525.1 Rosa multiflora
AAAAAAAAAAATATTGGATACATGAATACATTATGATCAATCACTTTTTTACAAAACAACCACCATGGCTCATTCTTTACGCATTTTAATACTAACCATGACTATATAGATCATGAAGATATTGACATATATTAAATATTAAAATCTTAGAGGCATCAAGCTTGAAAAACAACAAAGGTAAGAAAGTTAAGTTATTCAAATATTGATGTGAGAAAGAAGAGAGGCAATTAGTAATTACCATATTGATATGTGCCGGAATTAATTAGTAATTAATTATACAATAAAACAAAAAAGAATGTATTAAATAAAAAATTATGATACATACCAGATTTTTTTTTTCCTTAAATTTTTCTCATTTATTTATTTAATGAGAAGGGACATATATGAAAGTTTGATAAAAAAAATGAGACAGAAAAAATATAAAGGGTGTGTATTGAGTAACTAAGACTCTGAGACGGTGTATTTAAAATTTATGTTTAATAATACATTCAACTAAATAAAAAGTTGACCGATTGATGTAAAAGTTAAAATTTAGAAATTTAGAGTGAATTTCTTTTTACCCTTTAAACATTTTCACCCCAAGTCAGAGAGATCGAACCTAAAGGGAGTTTGACTTTGTGTCGTCCATCGTTTGTGAATTCAAGTAGAGGTTCAAAGAAAAACTATCAACAAAGCCAAGTATGAGGGCGTTCACGAAAACGAAAATTACATCGACACAGTAAAAAACACGCTTCACGGTAAAAGATAAAATCGATCGAAAATGGGTTAAAAGAATAATGAAATAGAACTACGGAAGGCAGAGAAAGAAGACAATTAAGTGTATAGTTAAAACCGTTACACGCCAACGAAGCAGGGTGAATACATGTTACACGTGGCGAGGGATTAGCCTCATCGACGACGGTAAAAGCAAACACGTGGCCACGTGGGGCCGGCGAAAAGGAATTTCCCAATTCCCGAAAACCCCAGATTTGATTTCTTTATTCCCAAATCGTTAACCCCTAGACAATCTTCCAGCTTACGCTTCAAATTTGCAGCCATGGTTTTCACCCAAATACGGCGTCGTAATGATTGGTGAACCCTAAAAAGGGTTAGGCCCAGAAAAAGAAAGATTCAAAGAAATCATCAAAGAGGCTTTGATTAAATTGGAATTGAAGTTGATGGGCATTGCTGATGATGCCAAGTGGGCTCTCAGCCTCTGCTTTTCTGTGTTGCAAAGACAAAAGGTGATTGCTTTGATTGGTTATTTATACAATTCATGATTGTTCCATCTGTTTCTAGGGTTTTTGATTTTCATCTGGCTCTAGTTTTGGGAATTCCTCATCAAAGTTTGTATCTTTGTGTATAATTATTGAGAGGTTGAATTGGGTTTTTGGTTTTTGATTCTGAATTATAGTTTAGGGTCTTGCCCAGAATTAAAGTTTTGGTTTTTCTTTTGTGTATTAGTAACTTTGTTAAGAAGGGCATTGAGTTGGTTATTTTGGTTATCATAATCATCTTTTTGTTATGCAAAAGCTTGAGTTAATGCTTCATTGCCTGACTGATAATTTTGTTGATTTGATGATGATGATGATGATGATGTAGTGGACTTGTGTGATGGGTGGTTTTCGATTTCATGTATAAAGGTTACTGTGGGTGGTGGTTGGTTATTTTGGTTATCATAATCATCTTTTTGTTATGCAAAAGCTTGAGTTAATGCTTCATTGCCTGACTGATCATTTTGTTGATTTGATGATGATGATGATGATGATGATGTAGTGGACTTGTGTGATGGGTGGTTTTCGATTTCATGTATAAAGGTTACTGTGGGTGGTTGAAGATTTTGGAGCAGAGTGAGGCATGATGAGGAGGAGAAGTGAAAAGGGGAGCAGGAGTAGAAGCTCGGGGAGCTTCGGAAAGATTATGAACTGTCTCTGCTCGGGAGAGCAGATAAGAGCACCGGATGATTTGATTTTTTCAGATAGTGAATCCCTTGCAACCAGGGATCATAAGAGTGAGTTTTCATCACGTGTCGATGCAGTTAACCACAAATCACACACCAATATTTTAGAAGCTGAATCATCTCTGCGGGAGAGTGGTGGTTTGAACTACGAGGTTTGTTTACTTTGAAAACTTGTTTACTGATGGATTTTGATAAATCGATGTTATGACGCGTTTTTGTCAAATCCAGTTTCTGTTTCTTTCTACAAATCCTATATGATTCGTAGTCAATATGTAGATTTGTAAGCATCTTTAGTCTCCATCATGAACGGAGCAATGAAGTAACTGGATTTATGTAGAAAGGTTTGTCTAGAAATGAAATAACTTCATCACTCATATGGTCAATCTGCATAGATTAAGGCTGTTGAGTTCATAATAGGCCTCGCTTAGTTCTTTCACATACTGATAGATTGTCCTACCCTTTTAGGGAAACACTATATAGCCTGGGAGACTACTTGGTAAAATTAAATACAGCGAATAAGAAATTATGGATGTCATTCATGTTAGAATGAAAATAGATTGCTTCTTAGGAGCCCGTGTCCAGCAATGCAGTATCTGTCTCGGTGATTTAAGCAGTTTTTTCTGTATTCTAAAGCTACAAAATCTTTAATTTGCAGGAAGCTAGAGCATTATTAGGAAGATGTGAATATCGTAAAGGAAACATAGAAGTTGCTTTACATGTATTTGAAGGAATAGATATTGCTGCAGTGACTCCAAAGATCAAAGTCACCCTTGCTAGAGCAGGCGAACATCGTAGGAGACGTTCTCAAAGTTATGAAACCCCACCTATGTCTATAAATGCTGTCAGTTTACTTCTGGAAGCGATATTTCTTAAAGCAAAATCATTGCAGAGTCTTGGGAGGCTTAAAGGTACCAAAATCTGCTGTTGTTGATACCTTTCATTCTTCTTTGTAGAATCTTGGATCTTATTACATTGTACATATTTTGAAACTCATTTCTTTTAATAAGGGAGTTATATGGTTATTTTATTAAGGGAAACTAAAAACCGGTTTAGCTTTGTACGAATATAACCGGTTTCTAAGACATTTAGTAATGATGGCAGTGCCAAACCATATGGACTGAAAATAATGTTTTATTATACCATGATCTTGAGTTGTGTTACATTGGGTCGGGAAAAAATTGAAGAAAGGAGGGAATTTGTGAGCTCTCTACATGATAAAAAGACATCATTGCATGACTTATTTATCTTTCTTTTTTTTTGTTCTTGCAGAAGCTGCTCAATCTTGCAAAGTTATTCTGGACACTGTTGAATCTTCATTACCAGGCGGTTTACCTCAAAACTTAGGCGCTGACTGTAAATTCACTAAATTGCATGATATTGTAAGCCAGAGTGTTGAGTTGCTCCCAGAACTGTGGAAGTTTGCTGATTGTCCACATGAAGCTATCCTCTCATACCGATGGGCTCTACTCAGTCATTGGAACCTTGATACACAAACTACTGCAAAGATTCAGAAAGAGTTTGCCGTTTTTCTGTTGTATTGTGGAGATGAAGCAAGCCCCCCAGACCTCCGCTTCCAAATGGATAGGTCATTTACACCGAAAAGCAATTTAGAAGAGGCTATTCTTCTGCTAATGATACTGCTTAGAAAAGTTTCTCTCAAAAGAATTGAATGGGATCCATCAATTTTGGATCATCTTTCATTTGCTCTATCTGTTTCTGGGAATTCCAGGGCTTTAGCTACTCAATTTGAAGAATTGCTACCTGGTTTTATTGATCGGAAAGAGAGATTTTACAAACTAGCTCTCTGTTACTATGGAGCAGGTGAAGATTCAGTTGCTTTAAATCTTCTGAGGAAGCTGTTGGGTAATTATATGGATCCAATGTGTTTTCCAGCTCTGTTGATGGCATCAAAGATATGTGGGGAAAACCGCAGTCATGCAGAAGAAGGGGTAGGTTTTGCACTCAGAGCCCTTGAAAGTGTTGATGGCAAATGTGATGAATCAAAAAGTACTGCCACTTGTTTATTGGGGATATCACTATCAGCACACTCTAAATCAGTGGTTACTGATAGTGAGAGGGTGACAAGACAGGCCAAGGCACTTGAGGCCCTGAAAACTGCTGGGCAGTTGACAGCAATGAGTGACCCCTTTATTCTTTACCATCTCAGCCTAGAATATGCTGAGCAGAGATACTTAGATGCTGCGCTTGACTGTGCAAAGCAAATGCTAAATCTGGAAGGTGGATCTAATATTAAAGGTTGGTTATTGCTGAGCAGGATATTATCAGCTCAGAGACGGTTTGTGGATGCTGAAACAATCATAGATGGTGCTTTGGATCAGACAGGTAAATGGGATCAAGGAGAACTACTGCGCACCAAAGCCAAACTCCAACTTGCAGAGGGTCAGTTTAAACGTGCCATTGAGACGTACACTCAACTTCTTGCTCTTCTTCAAGTTCAGAAGAAAAACCTTGGTGACAGGAAGAAGCTTCTTAAGGTCTGTCATTCTTTATTTGATTACTTTATCCATTTATCCAAGGATTCTATTTCAGAAACAGTTTTATTTATTTATATATATATGTGTATATATATATATATATATATATTTTGATATATTAAACAGTAGGGACTTGGGAGTGATGTTTGTTTAAGAATTTAATGCATGACTTCACTTATACAGTGACAGTGAAAATGCTGTTTGAGAATTATTCTGGTTCCGTGGTTGTGTCATTACTAGTCAAGAAGTTCTGACAAACTTAAATAGTAGGAGTTTTCTAGCCTGTTGGTATTTCTGATGTGTTGAAGGAAAGAGAATGATGCATGTATTGAAGTATCATCTATCATGTTACTAAATTTGATGGAGTTCTGTGTTTTTATTTAGAAATAGAGGTATGGGCTCATAAACTCATATTCCGTTGGGTCATGAAACTGTATCATTAAAGAATCAACTTAATAAATATCATATCTAATTGAAGAGTTTAGAATGGATAGTCTTCTTTCACTCTTAAGTACATGTGTATTGGGTAATTGTAGATCCATTTTCTAATAACAGTTTATGTTACCATAAACATCATTTCTATGTGTCTAATGACCTTCAGATAAAATTGTTCCACTGAAATAAACTTATTTGTGTTCCTAATGACAGAGTACTAGACGACATTTGGATAGAAGTTTGGAATTGGAGATATGGCATGATCTGGCACACGTCTACATAAATCTTTCACAATGGAGTGATGCTGAGATTTGTCTCTTCAAATCTAAAGCCATAAGTACTTACTCTGCAACTAGATGCCATGTCACAGGTAAATTCAGGCAACCACAGTTAGTTTCGATTTCTATTCATCCAGTTAGTTTCTTCATGCTCCAAACAACGGAGAAAAGAATATATAATAGATCTGTGAATAGTAGTACTGTTTGTGGAAACTTTGTTGCTGGTACATATAATGTATTATACTAACAAGGAACATCGGTTCTGCAGGTGTACTTTATGAAAATAAGGGCCTCTACAAGGAAGCTGTGAAAGCTTTTTCAGAGGCTTTGAATATTGATCCCTCCCATATACCGAGCTTGGTCTCTATAGCTGTTGTTCTCAATCGGCTTGGTAACTCAGAAACAGTTGTCAAAAGCTTTTTGATGAATGCATTAAGTCTTGATAGGATGAACCATTCCGCATGGTATAATCTAGGCCTACTTTACAAATCCCAGGGTACCACGTCTTCTTTATGTGAAGCTGCTGAATGTTTTGAGGCTGCAGTCTTTCTTGAAGAGTCTGCTCCTGTAGAACCCTTCAGATAACCATATATACACGCGCGCTCACACACACACACACACAGATGTATGTAAACCTTTCTTTGCTGTCATTTTCAAAGTTAATAGTTATCACCCGCATATCCTCTTAGATGATGACAGAAAGAAAAAAAAGTGAAAATAGTTACCATTCTTTTGCAAAGCCTTTGCAGGGGAGTCTCTGTATTCTAAGTAATCTAAAACAACAAATGTAATTATCTTTTTCTTTGATGTAAAATTGCCCCTTTTTTATTTTATTATTTTAATTTTTTTTTTAATACAAGGCTATAGTATCTGGGAACCTTGGCTTCAACTTGTAAGCTATCTTCCACAATAGAGATGTATGACATTTTTAATTTTTTAATTTTTTTTTAATACAAGGCTATAGTATCTGGGAACCTTGGCTTCAACTTGTAAGCTATCTTCCACAATAGAGATGTATGACATATCAAATTTGTCTTGAAATTCAATGAAATGGATTTTATTGATTTGATTAGTATACTTTTAATTACACGATAATTTCAGAGATTATTTATCTACAATGGTATGTATATTCACAACCTACAGCCAATTTTCATGATGCCCTTGTTTCTATGAATTTTTAAGCACATCGAGGGGAGACATTTCCTTTGTAAGCCAGATTAACATTGCTGCATTCTGCTCCTTTGTCGAGTTGAACATTTTGCAGCACAATTCCCTGACATGGAATGCTCTTGCTGCAATCAAATGTTATGGCATCTTTTGAAGTGCTTGTCCCTCTGATGTTTTGGTACAACACATTTTGTACCTTCACTGCCTTGCTCTGCAATATTTACAAAATTAATTAGCAAAACCTGTCATTAAATTTGAGATCAGTACTTGTTATTGAAGGTCAACTGATTACTTACCTGTTGTTTGCATTGTCCTTCGTCACTGGTGTCACAGTAGTTTTGGTCTATGATTATGGGGTTGGTCACATCATTCATTTCTATGTTTTGAAAAGCAATGTTGCTTGCCATTCCTGAGCCTCCTTGCCATGTTTTGATCCTGATTCCATTCGTGGTTCCTGAAATCTTAGCTCCGTTCACTGTTACTTGCGAAACATGGTCTTCAGACCCTCCTTTCCCCAAGCTACCGATACTGATTCCATGGCCAGGTCCACAGGTAATACTGGAGGCTTGCACATTTTGGGATCCACTTACAATTGAAATGCAATCATCACCTAGAAAACAAATATAATTGTTTCCATATCAGGACGTTTATAGTTGGTCATTTCTCTAGTAGTTTATGAATGAGGATCCTCTGGCGTACCTGTTCCGATATTGCTGTTCGAGATTGTGATGTTCTGGGTATTGGCAACATGAATACCGTCAGTGTTGGGACTAGTCTCCGGCGCAGTTACTGTTAGATACAAAGCTTGAACATTAGCGCACTCTTCGAAACTGACGTGCATTTGCTGTGCGTCTTGGAACTTCAGATTCTTCACCACAAAGTTATTGCATTTGTAGAAGGTCACAGCCTGCAAGTAATTAAACCGGCCTTGATTCTCAATTAATTTGAAATGCACACAGGAATATATATATATGTGTGTGTGTATAATGTGTAGATTATTTCTGCAAATTTTTAATCAAATCGGTATATACGTATATATATATATATACATATATACGGATATATACATATATATATACCAATTTGGTTAAAAATTTGCAGAAATAATCTATACATTATGACCTAAAAACTGAATGATTGAGATATATATCAAAATGTAATCAAAAAGTTGTCTAATGCCCTATCCCTATAAAGACTAAAAAAAGGGATCCCTTAATGGAAGGCTCTATATATATATATATATATACACGTACCGTAGGTGCTTGCGTCCCGCAGGGCTACAAATCAATGAAAATAATTACGTGCATCAGTTAATTAGCTTTCAGAGAAGAAAGGATGACATCATTATGAAGATACTTAATGAAAATCTACTATACCTTGGTTTGTTTTCTTTTGCAAGAGTTTTGCCACCAGATTTGACCGTTGCCATTGATGGTTCCAGGACCCTGAACTAACAGATTTCGAACGTTGTCAAACATGATCCAGTGATTGAGATCTTTGCTGTAGACTGACCTGTCACCAGATGCTTCTATGGTTCCATATATCTGATATATATCCAATCAATTCATTAATCCCTAATTACTTCATTTTATACATAATTTAATGGAGTATAGACTACAATAAGATTATTAATTGAATTTTGCATTACCTGCATTGTAAGCTGAGATTTGCATGGCCCTGAAAATGTGATTGGCTTAACAAGATAGTTCTTCTTTGGCACCAGAAGAACTACTGCCCCACTGGAACTACAAGCTGTCTTCCATGCCTTTTGGAATGCCTGAAACAAATCCATGTCTTTACATGATGACACATCAATTCTCTAATTTACATGTAAAAAACTAATGCATTCAAAGTTTCAAATAAATGAAATGCATGGAAACTATTTGTACCATATTTATTTATGACATTATTATAAGCGCACCTGTGTGTCATCAGCAGCACCATTCCCTTTGGCGCCAAAATCATCGACGCTAACCTTTTTAACGGAAGATGATGTGCTGAAGAGCCGAGTTCGGAGATTGATCCGGTCAGAGAACTTGAGATTCTCAAGGATGCTCATGTACGAAGGATGAGCTGCCCCGGAACCATAAAAACCAGTTGCTTCACGATGAGCATCACCAATATAACTATGAAGTAATGAGTTCTCTTGGAAGCTGCTACTATAACATGAAGAACTCAAAGAGAGAACAAGAAGAACACAGAAAAGCAATAAAGGTCCCATTAGAGCCATTGCTTCTTTCTTTGTTTCGTAATTAGAGAGATAGAGAGAGAGAGAGAGAGAGAGAGAGACTGGTTAGTGTATGGATCGGATTGAGATTCAAGTAGCTTGGGATGAGGAGAATATGATGAGGAGCTTGAGTATTTATAGACAGCGACGGAGCTCAGAGAGAGAGAGAGAGAGTTGTATTTGCGGCGGTTAAGTTGTGTCTGGTTCTTCAGGTATGGCCGGTCTCATGGCACATTGAGAGGTTGAGACGAAATGATTTACTATCGATGACGACTTTTGCTCCATGCATAATAATATGCATGTTATATTCAAACCTACATGCTTAGCATAAATCAGAATGCAACTGTTTATGATGCTTTCTATTTCATCATCTTCTTAATCTGAGAGCATCGCTGATTTCTACGGCACATAGATTAGTTCGTTAAGCTATGTCGGTCACAAACGTTTGTTCATTTGATTTACATACCGAGTTTTCTCATTTTCTTTTCGAGTATTTTGTTTCAAATCCTGTTTACTTCAGCTAATTGTGTTAAGATTTAGAATTTAGTACGTCGATTAAGACATGTATGTATAAATGGAATTTTAACTAATGGATTCAAACTCAATCAAGATATACATATATATTATGTGAACATCATGGAATGTAAGCTGGATCATGGTATTAGAAAATTAAAAAGAGGCACTGCCCATGCAAACATGCATATATAGTGTATTCTTGGGTGCATATCTCTATCTATTTGAATGGATGCCTACGCTTCATGATCTTGCGTATGTTCTTGAACTCTAAAATCCTTTCAGATCGAAAGTACAATACAATAATAAGTTTCCTATGTCATACCAAACATTAAAATACGTATTGATCATTCTAGAGCTTGATGGTCACAACGTATATATATACGTACAAGATGTATGAGTTTATACAATATACTAATTAAATATAGAGATGAACAAACATATGGTCATGCATGGGGTTACATTAATTCACAAAACATACACTGTATTATGATGAGCTTCTTTGATGTCATTGTATGTGGTGTTAGGGATTTTTGCACACTAAGGTTTTAGGTTATTATCCATAAGGTTTAAAGAGATTAGGGGAATTCAAAATCTACGGCAATTGCAATCTTGTCTCCATTCTTGTCGTTCTCTGATTGAATAGGCACCTCCTCTTGGAAGCGTGTGGCTCAAGCATGCTGTCTAGCCTCTCAGTTCACGAAAGATTAATCTGAGTCGCCGCCAAATGTTCGCTGGGTTTGTTGGATATGGTTTGGACTTTGGATTGGGGAGGATGGGTGTTAGAATAGGAAAACATTTCTCCCACGAATTTGGACTTCTGTTTTTTTAAGTGAAATAGTCGGCTCTTTATTGAAATAAAACTCAATTAAAAGTATAATCCTTTAACAAAGAATCAATAATAACATCAAGAGGGATAGTCATCCATGAGGTAGAAGTCCTATAAATTGAAAGAAATTTAGCTAAATTATGAGCCGCATCATTAACTTGATGATAAGCATCACGAAAAATAGAGCCATGAATCAAAGTAAATCCCTATATAATGTCATTATACACACGACCCACAAATTTGGACTTTATTTCATTTTCATTTCTAAAATGACATTCTTCCCTTTTCCATAATTAGGATTATACGCAAGATAATAGCTAACTTGAATCTTTTGTAACTGCAACTCCTCAATTCAGTTATTAATGCTTTGTTAATGGCACAATGTCGAATTCTGGACTTTCAATTGGGCTTATCAATTTCCTTTAATAAATCCAATCCCAAATGAATAGAAACCTGATTGATTACATCCTTAACGGCTGCTGGAATATCTCTAAACTAAATCATGTTTTGACTCCTGATGTCGTTAATCATATTCTGGGTATTCCTTTGTGGCTTTGCCTGCCTCTTCTATTAATTTCGGATGAATTTGTTTGGGGACCTTCCCCTAATGGTATCTTCTCTATCAAGTCAGCTACTTGGATCCAATGTAATATGTCCATGGCTTGGGGAGCATATATGTAAATTAATTTGACTACGTACTAGGATTATGTAATCCATTAGTGCAAAACATTATCCACCATGGGTATTTCTTGGCTTTACATTTTGGCATCCCACATACGATCGCCATGTGTATTGTTTCTAGATTAGCTAACTTTTAAGCATTCGTATAAACTGTCAGAGCCGTACTAAAATGGGTTTAAAGCTTAATCTCCTTGGCCACACATTATGGTATGGAGCAAACATTTGTTGATTAGGTATTTTACTGCCTTATTTCACTTGGCAACTTGTCATTAATTAGCTAAGATAAGAATGAAAGTGAGTACGTAGGGTGATTGACTATCATGGTCAATCACGGACTGGTTATATTAAGAGAAAATTTTACAAACAGTATCCGAACTAAGGCTGACTCCTAACTTCAATATCTGATTACGTAAAACTATCACTTTGGTACCCCAAGTTTGAAGCTCAACCCAAGAATGGTACACGCCGTCCATCACAGCGTTAAGTCTTTGCTACATGGCAAACCATGAGGGCACTCAAAATATGCCACGTGATTAGCTAGTTAACGCCGTGATGGACGGCGTGTACCATTCTTGGGTCGGACTTCAAACTTTGGGTACCAAAGTGATAGTTTTGCATAGTCGGGTATTGAAGTTAAGAATGAGTCTTAGTTCGGATACTGTTTGTAACATTTTCTCTTATATTAATTCACGAGTAATCTTCAAAAGTTATGTCATGTATTTTTAGGACAATTCAGTAAATTGCTTGTCGTTAATGAACATTGTAACTGCCGAATAACCAAAAAGAAGAAAGAGAAGTACGTATAAGCTTAACTTAAACTCTTCAAAAGTCTTTTCTTGTCAAATAGTGGAGAAGTCTCATACAACACCATCCCCAATCTTCATGAAGATGCAAAATCACACACTGACACAAACCTCACTATCAAGCAACTACAGCTAGTAATTGATTGTAGAAAAATCAAGACTATTCCTTAATTATCAGCTAAAATCTAGCGCTAGGATTAAATATTATAATGTATGGTGGAGGTGTCTTTGATTCTTTTTTTAGGGGTCCTTGCCTAGAAGTAGGGATGACAAAAATCCCCAGCGGGGCGGAGCTCCATTGGATATCCGCCCCTAATGGGGGGAGAATTCGGGGACAAATGGGGATCCCCAATCTCCACTATCTAAGATTGGGGATGGGGCGGGGATGGTATTGTGATCCTCATCCCCAAACCCGCCCCAATAATATATACATATATTTAACTTATATATATTTTAATTTATTTTTTATAATATAAATCTCAAATATATATATTTACTACTTTACTTTAATGGCTACACTTTTACCTTAATGGTATTTTGACTTTTGCACTCATTGAATTATGATTTATGAATTTAATCATGTTTTAAATTTATTTGTTGTAGATTTTCATTTTTAAAAAGGCAATATGAGAAAAATTATTTTATTTATTAAATTCTTATTGGGGATTTGGGGCGGGTTTGGAGGCTTAATCCACAGTGGGGATGGGGACGGGGAATCCCCAATATATTTTTATTGGGGATTGGGGTGGGGATGGGGGTAGATAATGACTCCGGGGATGAGGATGATATTGTGATCCCTATCCCCAACCCGCCCCATTGCCATCCCTACCCAGAAGCATCAAAATGAGCTAGATTTTTCTCACTTACCCCAACAACAGATTTTTGTTCTCACATACACAATTTCACACCAAATGACCATTTTGCTCTCAATCCAATTAAAAAATTACATTGACATCTCTCTCTCTCTCTGTGCCATGGCCGCTTCGGAATCAGAGAGCTCAGCCCACCACTGCCGGACCTTCACTGCGCCCACTCCCTGCCGGACCTTTAGAACACGATCCTAGATCTCCAGCCGGTCTAAGTGCCTCCTGCATCCAGCTTTGCTGCTTTCAGACCACCGGACCCTCCAGACAAAAATTAACTTCACTGCTGGACCTTGCAGCCACTAGTGAATCTGACATTACCGCCAGATATTGCAGCCACCAGTGAGTCTGACTTTGGCTGAAATTGAGCTACATCACTGGTCAAACTCAGTCTCGAAACGGCACCGCCTCGAATCGAGCTACATCATCAACGTTGCGGATCCTCCAGTACTCGATCTCCGGTGCTCGACCCAAATTGTGGCAGAGGAGAAAGATGATTGGGTGCCCAGAGCTTTTCTCTGGGTGCCCAAAGCAATTTCTCTCTTTAATTTTTTTTTTGTGGGGTAAAATATGGGTAGAATGCCCAGAAGGAAAGAAAAAAAAAGTTCTATTAGGGCAGTAGAAGTCTGTTATAAGTCTATTGGGGGACAATAGATGTGTATTGGGGGGCAATAGACGTTTTTAAATTGATATAATCTCTTCATTTTTTTTCTTTAAACAAAGTTTTATTTGTCTAAATTTAGGGAGATTAGTTCATATTATGGAAATCGAAAGTTTTATTGGGGGACAATAGACGTCTATTAGGAGCAATAAACCTTTTCAGTGAGGTTTCAGCAAAGTCCAGTGGGCGGCGGCCTGTGACCGGGCTCCGGCGAAGTCTCCTATGGTTTCTCTCTCTCTCTCTCTCTCTCTCTCTCTCTCTCTCTCTCTCTCTAAGTAACAAAGGGGTGACGGTAAAATGATATTAAAAAAAAAAAATCTTAATGGGGTATTAAGGAAGACATTCTTAGAGTGTTTTGGGTAAGAGAGAATTAAAAAAACTTAATGGGGTAAATGGACAAAAAACCCTTTTTTTTTATTTCAACCTATGAGAAAGAGGTATTATGATCAGTGGCGGAGCCAAAAATTGATCTTTACTGGGGCACTCGAAAGTTAAAAAAAAAAAAATAGAATATATTAAAATTTTAATAAAAATAAAAAATTAGAAAGATCAATATTTTTTTGAAATTACATATTTTATTAATCAAACAAAAAAAGGAAGTGTTAATGTTTTTGTGTTAAGAAGATAGAATGGTACTAATGTTATAAAAAGGAAGAATAAACAAAAAAGTTAACATATTGTGGCTTGTACCAAGCCTAGAACTTGAGACGAAGCCCAAGTATTTGAATATCTCCACCACTGCTTCACAACAGCTTTTCATGCAAGTATGAAACTAGAAATATATATAATGAAGATCTGACTGGGACACGGGACACACCGTGCCCCAACGTGGCTCCGCCCCTGATTATGATCAGCATGCACATGAACTTCACAGTGAAAGATGATATTGCAAATTAATGCCTGGATGCTAGGTTAATATACCTAAAATAAAGGAGGCAATAAACCACCATTCTTATACAAATTCCATATTTTGATATTGGAAATTAGCTCTCGTTTTGATATTTCTAATAGTACCCATTATTGAGGAAGTTAGATTAATAGGTTTGGTCGGGGATAGATTGCTCTTACAGTTTATGAAAATAGTCAAAATACAATAATCTTGGTATATAAAGGAGGAATGAAAAGAAATACCTAAACATCAAGAGCTATTGAGCTAATTTCATGATTTATGGACAAAATTTACAAGACAATTAATATGCCACATTTAAAAAAAAAATTAAAAAAAAGGGCCTGTGCAACTATCTTCAATTTTGTATTAATGAAACTTTTTTTTTTTTGAATAGAAGTTGATTGTTATTCAATAAATCAACGGACAATTGGCCATAACTTACAAAGCTTACATAAGCAGTCCGACAAGAAAATCCGGTAAAACTTATCCAAGCTAAAGCAAACTAATTAAAATCAATGGGAAGCTCACATTTAAGCAAGCCTGCCCAAGCATAAGAAAGTTTCGCCTCCCACGGAAACAAATCATTCAACTAGCTCTCACTTACCAGTCACGCAATTGTGGTACAAGCAAAAAACTAGAAACTTCATAGAAGACTCATAGAAACCTAATCACACTCAAACAGGCTTAAGAACCCAATCAAAGCAATTAAACAATAGCCAGCTCCTTCCCTGGCGAGTTGGAGCTGATATTTTCACCATCATTGTTACCTTCATCTTTCTCATTCCTCAAAGTACGCTTATTCCTTCGTCCAACAGGACGGCCTTTTTTCTTTGGAGCTGTCCCTAGCGAAATCGAAACCTCCACCAACTCATCAAGGTGAAATTTCGGAGGTATGAAAGCCAACCTAGGCTTAAAACTCTTCTTTTTCACACCCAAGGTAAGATGTTTTTCTGAATTTAGCCTAACAGCAAGGCTATTTATATTGGCCCCATCAGTAAAGTAGTGCGGCCCAGTCCCATGCAGCCCCGGTCCAATCCCATGCAGCCCCGGCCCAAGGCCATGCTGAGCAGTCCCAGCCAACCCACCCGTTAACCCTAATTCAAAATTAGGGTTTGCAGCCGAATTTTCAAGAACGCATACAGAGCTCCTCGCGGCCGGTGAACCCGATCCCAGCACCAGCCACTTCCGCCACCCCAGAAACCTCTGGCGCACCTAGTCCAACCGTCACCAACATCTCTAACCCAGCAACAGACCCAGAAACCGCCACTTCCGACGCCACCAACCCACCTGGGTTTGCTTCCATTGCGCGGTTCGACACAGCTAGAGCCAGTGCAGCGCGCTTCTCCGCCTCCGCCTCTAATCTGCCATCACATATTCCCCCACCATGACTGAAAAAGCCACGAGCCACACACAATCCATGACATTTTTCATACTGGAGTTCCACCAACACCGAGACCGTCGGAGACAATTGAAAGGTCCGCCGTGCCCAAATCCTCTGCCGAACGTCCTGTACCACATGGATCCTCTGAATCGGATCCTTCCGCTGCACCGCCCCCTGATCAACCCGAACGAAGGAACCCAACTATCATCCAATTAGGGTTAAGGCCTTCTCGTTGCGCATACCAATGCGCAACCCCTTCACTGTCACCCAAACCTCCAGGAGATGCAGTGGAGCAGCCCCGAGATCTGAAAAGCTGTCATAGTCTGCTAGCAGCAACATAGAGTTGTTGTAGAACCATGGACCGCTTGAGAGAATCTGATTCTTCACCTCGCTATCCTTGAATTAGAAGACAAAGATATCCTCCTCCTCCTGCCGGATCAGAACTCTCTCCTTCAACCCCCAAACGTTGGAGATCGCCGCCGAGAATTATGGGATCACCACTGTCTTCTTGGATAAAAGCCGGCCACAAAGGTAGAAGAATGAATCATGGATTGCATCCTCTCCTCCAACAAGGCTCACAATGGCCTCCTCAGAAAGTGTAGAAGGAGCCACCGTGTTCTCCTCCGCCATCGCACCGCAACTCGATCAATGGTACGGCTAGGGCAAAGAAACCCTAGCAGAGAACTATTGAATGCAATGGTGGGATATAAAATCTGAACCCATATTACAAATAAGCAATAAGAGAGCATCTCGAATAATAACATGAGCTTCCGCTAAACCTATGTATTCAAACATGCACCAAGTATTAAGACTTGTCATACTAGCAATCTGGGAAGGGCCGGCCCTGTGACTTTAGAGGCCTAAGGAGAACGGAATTTCGAGGCCCAAAGAAAATACTTAAATCAATTTAAAATTAAGATTTCATAGTATCACTGAAATATGACTCGTCTTGCATTTTTAGGTGCAAAGGTGCTAATGAAACTTACATAATCAAGTTTTCCAACAATATATTTTTCAATAGATATCATAGTTTACCACTTAATCTCTCTTGTGACACAGTACACCGAAGGTAATATTTGATCAATTTCAACTTATAAATTGTGCGACAAAGCCTCTTGTTCAAGAGTCAATCTAAGTACCTAAGTTAAATTAATATTTTCATCATCTTCTTTTTTAGATTTCTAAATAAATTTTTTATTGTCTTCGGATCTTATTCAACAAATGCTTTTACCACAAAGCACATTTTTGTTCTCTTTTTCAGTTTTTCTACTGTCTTTCTTCTTCTTCTATTTTTCTTTTCTTTTGGGCTTGTCACGTGGGCTGCCCCCTACATACATGCATCTAGCCTGATTACCCCTACGAAATATTTGTAGGGAGTTATTACAAGTCAAATGCAATAACTATAAGATTAAAGTAAATAAAAATAAATAAAAGAACTTTAGCCCAGACATGACCCAAAAAGAGGGCCCAAGCTCGAGCACCTGCCAAGGGAGCTAGACGATCGTAACCTACCAACCAAGATTGACACGACCCCAGCACGACCACCTTCACAGAATCACTCTCTCCACCGCACGACCACTTCTATCAAACCCCCCCCCCCCCCCCCTCCCTCCTACAATTCTTCTCTCTCTCTCTCTCTCTCTCGTCCTTATTCAAACCCAGCAAATCCAGAAATATGCCATCAATAATTTGGTGGAGGAAACATGCCATCAACAACCGCCTCCGACCTGGAAATCTCGTCGGACCCAACTTCGACACCCGGCTAGTTGCATCTTTATATCATTGATTGGTTTTCAATCAAGTAGAAGAGGGGATTTGTTTGCTCCAACTTTGAATCGGAAAGCACATGGCAATGACCTCCATGGCATCCAATCCCTTTTTGTTATCCAAATCTCGCCTTGCTCTTTTACTAATTACAACAAGAGGGGATTCCCACTTAGACTTTAGTTGTTACTTCAATTCCATTTCAACAACCCATCAACGGGGACTACCTGGAACAAGAGTTCAGTGGCCATTGCAGAATGGAGCTTTGATCAAGAACACCGCCGATGATTCGATGCTTTCATAATTCTATGGTTTCCTTTGAAATCTTTTGGGCATTCTTTTCAGCAAATCATAATTCGATGCTTTCATAGTTTTATATTCTGAATTATGCTTTCATAGATCTAGAATCTAGATTGGAGGTTTGATCAAGATTTTAGAACACCGCCGATGAACTGACGAAGATGGAGGTCTTCAAGATTCTTGAAGACTTAACTGTGCACTCCGTCGTAACAGCGCAGTATACCGCCCTCATGGCCTCCGTGCGTTGGATTCTAGGCTTCGAGAGGATCGATTCAGTGACTGAAAGTTTGAAACACAGACTAGATGCGCTGAGACAATGGGATAGCTGGAATTACCGATCTAGATCGTGATCGTACCGCCTTGCGGGTCGGGCGATCGGGATCCCGGGCCACCGCCAAACCGAGCGATCCCCGCATCTCTGAGTTAAAGATTCAGGGGAATTCTTCCTCTAATGGTGGTGGTGGTGCTAATAGTAATGTTCAGAGAGCCAAGAACTTTGCTTGCAGGGCTCCCCAAGAAATTTCAGCATCCAAGACTTTGAATTGGGTAAGATCTATGGCGTTGGTTCATATTCAAAGGTTGTGAGAGCAAGGAAGAAGGATTCAGGAATTGTCTACGTATTAAAGATCATGGACAAAAAAAAAAAAAAGAGGCAAGGGTCTACGGCACTGAGCTTCTTGGGGTAGAGGAAGAAGAGGAAGTGGTCTACGACAGTACGGCACCGACTTGGGGCGCCGAAGGTGAAGCGAGTTTGGCATTCCCGTAATTTTTTTTTTTTTTAAATTATATGAAGAAAACTAAGGAAAATAAAAAATAAAGGGTAAATTGGTCATTCAATGATCAAAATATGACAGCTGTCAGCTTTCGTAACGGAGCTAACGGCTCCAGGTACCATTCTTCGGTCGGGGTCAGAATCTCAGGTACCGTTTTGATATTTTCTGAACGTGAGGTACTAAAGTTTAGAATGAGGAAAAGGTCAGGTACTGTACGGACGATTTTCCCTAAAAATAAATAAAAGAACTTTAGCCCAGACATGACCCAAAAAGAGGGCCCAAGCTCGAGCACCTGCCAAGGGAGCTAGACGATCACAGCCTACCAACCAAGATTGACACGACCCCAGCACGGCCACCTGAACATAATCACTCTCTCCACCGCACGACCACTTCTATCAAACCCCCCCCCTCCCCCAACCCGCGTCGTCACCGCTACATCATCCCTATCACGCTAGCTAGAAGCATCACTCTTCCCAACCACCCTCTCTCCAAATCGGATCCATTCAACCCAAACCAGATCAGATCCTTTCGATCAGATATGAGCACAGCAGATCCCAGCCTCATTACCGTATGTTCGTTACCACTAGGGACCTTAGACCCAGAGACACCAACTCAATCCACCCACAAGGCCAGCTAGGGATGACCCAAGACTCACCAACCATAGCGAGTTCCCCCCCTCTTCGATCAGTATGAGGACACATATGTCGAGGACTACCCCAGGCCTCATACCAGACCCAAACCAAGTCGAAAATGCATGGCTCGTCAAGAAGGGGGAATTTTTCTTTTTTTTCTTAGGTGCCCGCAAGAGCATTCTGTAATTTGTTAGCATGAGGCAATACTTTATACATAGTTTATTGAATCAAATTGATTATAGGTTCTATGTAATTTGCAAAACCCAATTTCTTCAATCACAATAAAATTTTACTAAACCTCAAATGGCATATGCAAAACCCTTCAATGTGATATCCTTTCAAATAGGAAATGTACAAATGCTGGTTGAAAAGAAATGTTGTAATTTTAAATTCAAAATCCAAAATGAAAAAATAATTAAGACTTTAGTTACCATATTAAAGGCTATAATAAAAGCTGCATCAGACTTGTTTTGGATTACAGAATCATCATAATTAACTTTTTTGAATCGAAGGAGATCAGTCAGTTTTATAATTTAGGAAGCAGTACTAGAAACGACATACTCCTGAGGGGCCGACAAAAAGAGTCGTCCTTTAGGACATACAAAGGACCTATTCTAAGAAAACAGAGTCTCGCACTCTCAGGTATAGCCACCTTTTAATGACAATCAAGCACCTTTATTCTAACAAAACCTAGAAACTCATAAGCAAATAAAATAAATGTGACAACCGAGCAACTAAATCTTGTGACCCACTGGGAAAATAAAACATTGCTAGTTGAGGATGCGGCACTTGTATCCCCTACAGTTCCACAATCTACATGCAACTCCTCCATTTGTTTAGTCTCAGGATCATTACATGTCTCCTTTTCCACAATAGCTTGGACCTTATAATCTTTTTATACAAAAAGAGAAAAGCCCAACACTAAACTAAAAAGTAAAAGAATTAATTTCAGTTTACCCCCTGAGGTTTAGGGGTGCCATCATTTCATCCCCTCTACTCTCAATTTTAAATTTTTACCCCCAAGCTTTCCATTTTCAGTTAGCGTGTCCAATTTCTTAGATTCCGTCCAAATTGGACGTTAATTCAGATAATGGGGCCCACTTTGAGGGCTAAAATGGTCGTTTCAAGACAAAAAAAAAACAAAAAAAAAAGCTTTTCGAGGGCTCATCTGTGGTCGTTTTGGCTTCCTGGCCTCTGCTCCGTCATCCCCATTACCCTCATCTCAGCCCCTTCTCCTTCTCCTTCTCTCTCTCTCTCTCTCTCTCTCTCTTTCTCTCCCCTTCTTCCTCCGCCGTCACCGAGATCCTCATCTTCGACTTTCCTTTTTTTAACTTTCGCAACCTCACCTCCCTCGATGATTCCCACATCCACAAATGCATCACCGTCCCCACCTCCTCCGCCGACTCTGTCCTCTATAACTCCCCCATCCGTTTCTTCGACCATGGGTTCTCTCCTCCTAATTCTTGACCTCAATGCCTCCCCTCAATATGCCCAATTTAACCCTAGCCACTGCCACAATAGCCATCAAGGTCCCCAAAATGGAACCCAAGGTCGAACCTTGCGATGACCTAACTCCCCAACAGCCCCAACAACCTTTCAATCCCAACCCTAACTCCGACATTTTCTCCAATTCCCAAACTACACCTCTCCCCCAGACCTCGATCGTCGCCGCCACGCCTGACAATGTCTACTCCGAGTTCCACCGCATTTTGGAGATCTTCCGCATTGCATTCGTGAAAGAGATTCAGAATTGCGGAAGCGATGAGGATGGCTTAGTTTTGGACTTGGAGTCCTGCACGATTGTTCTAGTGGAGGAGAGCGGTGGGCAGCAGCAACTGGCGGAGGTCGTACACGGAAGAACTACCCACAGTGGTCGAACAAGCTCATCCGGGTCACCGATCTTAGTGAAGAGGGCCATCGCTACTTCCAGAGAGGTAGAGAGCGAGGAGCTTGAAGGCCTGGAAAGGCGTGGCAGCGGAGGAGTTGATCTATAGTTGGATTTCGATTTCAATTTTTGGAGTCACAGATCAGAGAGAGAAAGAGGGATTTGGAGAAGAAAGCGAAATCCCCGAAAGTGAAAGAGAGAGGTTTTTTTGTTTTTTGTTTTTTGTTTTTTTTTTGTCTTGAAATGACCATTTTAGCCCTCAAAGTAGGTCCTATTATCAGAATTAACGTTCAATTTGGACGGAATCTGAGAAATTGGACACGGCTGATTAAAAATGGAAAGCTTGGGGGACAAAAATTCAGAATTGAGAGTAGATGGGGTGAAATGATGACACCCCCAAACCTAAGGGGGGTTAATTGGAATTAATCCAAAGTAAAAACACCAGCCCAAAATGGACCCATAGCCTGACCCAAATAGGCAATTTCTAGCAATGTCGAATGCAAAGAAAACCTAGCATCCCAATGCCAAGCCCATACATCCAAAATAGGGCAAACCCTAGAGAGAAAACCAGCCTCCTCCACAATGTTGCCGCCCCAATTGCCGTAATCCACCGCCACCCCTAATGTTGGAACTCTACCATGTATGCACTTGTGCTCAACTCGGCACCACCACCACCACTTGTGAAGGCAACAGCGGTGTAACCCACCAACAAAGGTAGAAAATCCATAGTTGGTTCTTTCCCCGAGCAAACCCGCATTGCCCTCACTTCCGGCAGCTGCGCTACAATCCTGGTCCATCCAAGACTTCTAACAATAGCGATGCCAGAGTCGCTGCCTCCACAGATTAGAGAAAGCTGCCTGAAGGTGCCTCCATTGCTGCAGCTAAACACCAGCCTGTCACCACCAACCAAAGGCGGATTTCCAGACGTCGAGACCGCCCCAACCACCAGACCATCTTCAGTCCCCATACCTTGAGAATCTTCAATCAGAAAACCTCGACCCCTGCCATCACTAACCGTGATAACAGCAAGAAGAAAAAGGTCGCAGCCTATGGACACGGATAGCGATCGAGCAAGCCCGTCACCACCGTGGAGTAGATGAGAGAACAGAAGACGACACCCTTTATTGTCACAAGTACAGACTGCCACCAACCAAGGCTAGCCGCCGTCGAGAAGCCTCTCGCGCAAGAGTTTGAGCAAAAAACATAGTTCGGCTAGAAAAAATGAGGTTCTAGTTGGACCTTCATAGATATCACAGGTCTTAATATAAATTCATAAGTTAGAGCAACATAAATAGTTCAAATATCTTCTCTAGAACCATTGTGCTATTTTCATATTCGTATTTTAGAATGCGTCAACCATTATTCTAACAAAAGAAGAATTAGGAGGTTTCCATTTAATGTCATCAATTTTCAGTCTCGTGCCTTTTATACGAATAGCATGAACAGTTTGGATGAGATAGGTAATTTATTCTAATAAATACATTTATTCCTTGCAAACCAAATAATATAAGCAATCATCAAGATCTTTGCTAATTGCACATATGCATTCTTTCTTAAACCATCAAGCCAGGCCAATAAATCAATATGATTACAATTAAGAATGGGAGGTTCTATTCATACCTCCAAAATTGGTATTTAGACCTCCTCACTTAATAGACCTCCAACTTACTTTTACAAATAACCAATATGTTATCTACACCTCCCTAATTTTCCCATAATACCCATCATCCAATAATATCAATAAAAACTTTTTTTTAGAGTATTCTATTCATATACCTCCAAAATCGGTAGTTAGACCTCCATCAATTTTTGAACGTTTCACAATATTATTTTACTCTTGATATAACTACGCTGAAAAAATAATAATAAAAATCTTTCAATTGATAGCTCTGAAGTCTATATAGTTGAAGCAAAAGGATTTTGGAAGCTACGTATGTATAATCGTGGAAACAGCAACGGAATTGCTTTAGTCCATTCAAAAGCAAGTCTCTGGAAATTGGTTGAATTGATTGGCAAAATTTGGAAAATGGTTCTTTCTTCATTGATTACTAGTCTCTGTCTTACATTATGATAGAAGTTGACCCAGCACAACTTAAATGACTATTGCTAGGGATGCGTAATTGCGTATATGACTAGTCTCGGTTTTGTACAATCATTCTTTATTTCTCTCCGTTTTGAATGAAATGAGCTTTTATTCATACCTCCAAAATTGGTATTTAGACTTCCAACTTACTTTTACAAATAACCAATATGCTATCTACACCTTCCTAATTTTCCCATAATACCCATCATCCAATAATATCAATAAAAACTTTTTTTTAGAGTATTCTATTCATATACCTCCAAAATCGGTAGTTAGACCTCCATCAATTTTTGAACGTTTCACAATATTATTTTACTCTTGATATAACTAAGCTGAAGAAGAAAAAAAAAATCTTTCAATTGATAGCTCTCTCCCCCCCCCCCTGCTTATTGTTGTATTTTGTAGGCATACACATCTTTAGAGGCTAAGAGCAGTTAATTTTTTCAACTTCCTAAGATTCCCTCGTTTCATATATTAGCTCAAACAGTACGCTCCAATGGATGAGTATGATTTTAAGCGAAAGTGGTCTGTTGGTGTTTTGGTTAGAGAATATTGCATATCCGAAATTGACTAGAGGAACTGCAAAGTAAGGAACTGATCTGTTGATTTCTCCGCTGCTTGGTAAGGATAAAGATCATAACAAAAACAAAAGGGAAAAAATGGCATGAGGATGAATATTTGTTGATTTCATACCACTAAAAGGGAAAAGACTTTTTTTAATTTTTGTTTTTTCTCTTTTGTGTCTTTATTGGTAATTTGACATGAGTTGACAAAGTCAACTATCACTTGAAAAAAGAAAGAGGTCCAAATGCCAATTTTGGAGGTATGAATAGAAGCTCCCATTAAGAATAGGGGAAATGATCATTTACCCAATTTTAACAACAAAATTGCCCACTTGCTCCACCAACAGTTTTTTAACCCCATTTACCCAAAACACTCTAAGGGATTATTTCCCTAATACCCAATTAATTCTTTTTTTTTTGGGACTTTTTTGCCCTCTCCTTCTTTCTCACATAGAGAGAGAAGTCATCCTCCACCTTGCTGTGCTCCGATGACTCGTGGCCGGCCGCGGTCTCCGGAGACCGGTCACCGGAATCTCGAATCCGACTGCCAGATTGGTGACCGGATTCCGGCGTCTGATTTTATTACCCCTCAATAATCATATTATTGCCCCCCAGTAACAAGTTCATTGGGGATCAATAATTACTGAAAAATGAAGATGTTTTTAATTTTGAATGTTTTAGTAGGTTTATCCAAATAAATAATCTTATTATTGCCCCCCAATAATCTTATTATTGCCCTAATAAACATTTTATCGCCCCCCAGTAATACTATTACTGCCTCCCAGTAATAAACCAAAATGAACACGCTACAAACGCATTTGATCAATTTATATGTTCAATTGTACACGTTACTTTTTTTTTTCCTTTCCCATTCTCGGAGCTCACAATATACCAAAAAAAAAAAACACAAATAACGGTATACCAAAAAAAAAAAAATCTATGGGCACCTACCGGAGTGTAAGGCCGGCAATTCGGGTCTCTTCTGATCGAGGCTCTGGGTTCTCTGAGGCGAAGGCTTGGAAGTTAACGAGGACTTTGAGGTGGAAATGGGGTTGGACTTCGATTGGGGAGGCTTCGAGGGGCGGCAGACTCCTCCTCCTTCGCTGCCGCCCCAGAATTTGCTCTTGGCACCAGATCAGATCTACCGTAGATGAAATTGCTATGGGAACTTCGTCAACAGCCGTCAGGTGGGTGGATAAAGATGGTCAACAATGGCAGAGCAGCGATCGGAGAGGTCGATGGTGCGGATTGGTTCGGCGTCGATGATGGCAGAGTGGCGATCGGAGTGGAGGTCGAAGAGGTCGATGGTGGGGATTGGTTAGTCGTCGGTGAGGGGGATGGAGGAGAGACCCGAGTCGATGAGGAGAGAGAAATCGGTGAGGGGGATGGAAGAGAGACCCGAGTCTGGAGAGAGAAATCGGTGAGAGGGATGGAGGGGAGAGAGAGAGAGAGATGTGTAATTTATTAATTAAAATGAGGGTAATAATGTCAATAGATGTTAGATTGGGTAAGTGGGGTTAAAAAACTCTTAGTGGAATAAGCGGGCAATTTTGTAGTTGAAATTGGGTAAGTGGTCATGGCCCCTTAAGAATACTGCATAACCAAACATCTATAGCAAAAGGCCATCTTTAAAAAGATGATTAGTTGATTCTAAATAATTCTGACAAAAAGCACAATTAGCTTGAAAATTAGGATCAGAAGTAAATATTCTATCTTTAATTAGTTCTTAATCTATCTCTAATAAGCTGTCAAGTGAAGACTTTAACCTTAAGAAGCATATTTAAAGAAAAAAAAAGCTTGAGGGCAGCCGCACCAGCTCCCTTTAAAAAAAAAAGTATATTTAAAGACCATATGAAAGTAAATATATATATATTTTTTTATGATAGAAACAAAACAAAGCAAAACTAGAAAATAAAACCACGAGAAACACCCCCTCCCAGCTGATCCACATAGACCACTAGGGACACAAAGGGGCAAACAGATGGATTATGAGCAATATGCGCTTCCGAAGCTATACGATCAGCAACAAAATTAGCCTCGCGATATACATGTCTGAAAAGTACTGACTGGAACTGAAGAGTGAGCTCCTTGATATCCTATAATAATGTTTTAATTCGCCATGGAGTCTAGCAATGGCCTTGAACACAGTCAATTAATAACTTGGAATCACATTCCACAATAATGTTGAAATGATGATATAAAAGGGCAGTGTGTAGTCCATCTCTAAGAGCCATGGCTTCCGCAACAAGCACTAACGCATTGCCAGTCTTTCTATTAGCTGCAAAAAGAGGGTTACCATCCTCGTTGCAAATAACAAAGCCAATAGTAGCCAAACCATTCCTGATGGAGCCATCAAAATTTAACTTGACTTGATTTATATTGGGAGGTTGCCACTTGATAAGGAAATATTTTGAAATCTTTGGGCGGGAGAATCTGGGATTAGCCTTCAAATAACTGAAGCTCATTATAAAAGCTTGAAACACACATGAAGCAGGAGAAACAATGATGTTCTTAAATATTAATTTATTCCTGATGTGCCAAATGGCCCAAGCAGTATACTAGAAGCAAACTGATCTGAAGAAGAAGAATGGTTCCAATATGGTCAAGCGAATCAAGAAAAGATCCATTCCAAATGATTTCATCTTGAGTATCAATGACTAGGACAATTCTCAACTTGTGACATAGTAGCCGACTTTATAGTAAACTTCCCATTACCGGAACAACCCCAAATGATTTCATCTTGAGTATCCATTACAAAGTGAAAGAAAGGGTAAAAGTGAGAATATAAAATATACAGAAAAATATTAATTAGACTTGTTGATTTTATAAGAAAGCTATGCTGAGCTGGAATGGGCGTACAATTATAAGCAAATAAGCATGGATTTTACCTAGTAGAGTAATAGAGAATTCAGTTTATATATTTTTTTCTCTTAAAGTATTGCTGCAACTATGCTCATAGGATTAGAACATCTTTAGCAGACTCTCTATTCTGATTCCTTAACTATTTTAGAGAGTATGTATAGCTTTTGATATATTTTAGTAACTGCCTCAGACTCCTAAATAGTTATCCATTATAACTTTTTAGCTATCTCGCTCCTAAATCTAGAG
>BDJD01007141.1:0-14183 GCA_002564525.1 Rosa multiflora
ACATAGTATACACTAGTTGTTACACCTGCCCACATTGTTTGACACAACTGAAGAAAGCAATGTGAAGCCTGAAAAGACTATGCTAGTATATACCAAATTCTGTGGATTTTTCAGTGGCAGTTCTTTAAACTCGTCCTGGTTTACCGAATTCCCCGATTTAACGCTGTGAGCCAGTTGATTACTCAACTAGTTGACGGAAGAACTGGGACTTGCACCATTTTTGACTAGTGCTTTTTCTTCTTGTCCTTTCTAGAATAACATCCAAAATAGAGAAACAAAAAAAATTGGACTTTTCGAAAGAGACAGAGAAAATGGAGTTGACTGTGTACAGGATGGGCAGCATGGGCGGCACTGGCGCGCTCTGTAAATGCATGAGCATGGAAGACAGACAAACAGTGTCCGGCGCCACTTGTGTGGGTCCCACAGGATGAGTATACATGATTCATTGTATTATTATAGGAGAAATGTTAAAATATGTTTTGTTTGATAATCTTATCTTATACAAGGTAGTACATCTCTATCAAGTAGGCTAATTACATGATTAAGGTAACGGAAAGTTTCCTTTTACAGAGAGAACACGTCTTGCAATGTTTTTCTGTTGATGTTGCAATTCGACCAAACTCACATTGGTGCTAATAAGTACATAAATCAAGATATATGAGTTTACATGAATTAATCAGGCGAAAACATACACATTCGGGTTAAAGATCACTTCTTGATACTTTGAAGATGCAATTTAGATTTTTTTGAAGAATGTTTACATTATGGTTTCAGAAAGAAACAAGAAAAACTGTGCAAGAAACTCTTTCCTTGGTGTCTACGTTACTAAGAACTAAGGATTAAGTTTGTAGAGATCTGAAGACGTAGTAGTACCCGAAGAACCGGTCCATGGTACATCTGATGAACGGAGGTGGCTCTGAGAATCAGTGTAGCTCGTTTGAGATCGAATTGAGCTGTCATTTACAATTTGATCAAACTGTTGTCTCAAGGCTGACATCCTCATTTTATCACCATAAATGCTAGGATCCATGATCAACTCAGGGACGGAGGTCCGCCCTTCTAGCATGCTCACTACTACGGACATGGTAGGCCTAAGCGATGGTGCTGAATTGGTGCATAACAAAGCTACTTTAGCCATTCTAATTGCTTGTTCCTCCTTGAAATCTGATCCGAGCCGCTGATCCACCAGCTCCTTCAAATTCCCTTTTTGTTGTAAAACAAGGGCCTGAAGTAAGCAAGGGACAGAAATTAGCAATGGAATGCAACTCATAAAAAGATGAGCAAGTGGAAAGGACAAGTCCTTGAAGTAATATTGACCATGAAACTGTGATTCCAGTGCATGTACTGAGGGGATTTGAATGAAAATATCTCTTACCCAATCCACAAGGCATACAAAATCATCATTTGGTCGAAACTTCATGTTGTTTTTTCCGGCAACAATTTCCAGTGCAACAACACCAAAACTGTAGACATCAGCTTTGTAGGTCAAACAACCCCAGAGTGCATATTCCGGTGCCATATAACCTCTGCACAACAAAACAAAAGTTGGTTTCTAAGACAGCTGATTCACTCTAGTATGATGCATTTCGTCTTAAGCATAGCCAATGTCAGCAGCATATGAGTGCAACATTACATGCAAATCACATATTTGGTTAACATTTCAGCAATGAACTTGCGTATGAAAGAGAGATTACATTAACAGTTTACTTACATAGTTCCAGCAATTCTTGTGCTAATATGTGTGTTCTCCTCTTCGTCAAGCTTGGCTAAACCAAAGTCCGAAATCTTAGCATTCAGGTCTTGGTCCAGTAATACATTCGTAGCTTTGATGTCTCTATGTACAACCTTCAGTGTTGATTCCTCGTGTAGAAAAGCCAAACCTCTTGCTATGCCTAGGCATACTTTTTGCCTTGTAGGCCAGTCCAGTGTTAGAACGCCTTTCTCTTCCCCTGGACATGCAAGTAACAGATTCCGAATCAATTTGAGTGCTTGATACATCATTTTAGTGTCGTTTTTTCTAGGTAAGATATGCTTACCAAACAAAGAATGAGCAAGGCTGTTATTTTCCATGTATTCGTATACCAACAGTAATTGATTTCCTTCAATACAGCAACCGTATAACCTAACCACATTTGGATGTTGTAAACCAGATATCATGCCTATTTCATTCACAAACTCGCGGTTTCCTTGCTTTGATTTTGAAGAGAGTTGCTTAACTGCAATTGTAGTTCCATCCAATAATATGCCCTGCATTAAACGGGTTATTCAATTTTCAATCATTATGAAATCAAGGCCTATAAATAAGGATAGTAAATGAAAACTATACTACCTTGTAGACACAACCAAAACCACCTTCCCCAATTTTGTTTACAGGATCAAAGTTATTAGTGGCAGCTTTAATTTGCCTCAAGGTGAAAAAGCCAGTCTGCAGATCTAGTCCTCTCAGAGCTGTCCAAAGAAGCAGGTTAGGATACTAGTAGTGTCTTGAAAATTGATAAAATTTCTTTTGACTTAGTATCTGAGTGTGTATTTCCTAGTTCACATGTGAATTTGAAAGAATAAGGACAATGTGATACTTGAAATTGGCATGGTAGAATTGCAGCACCTTCTTCCCTTGATGTCTGGCTATCCACCAGACAGCCTTTCCACCAAAGAATGCCAAAAATGAAGAAGAAGAGGCACAAAACCGCTGCTCCTACTGAAACTCCAACCACAATGTACATCTTTCTTTTGCTATCATGAGTTTTAGGAGGCTTGAACTCTACAGGGAAAAATAAATAAATAAATCATAAAAAAAAATACAAGCTTCAGTTCTATGATATACAGCCATAGATACGGCAGAACAACTGAGAATGGTTAGAACGCTGAAAACATATAAGATAAGCTTGCCCTTTTATAATTCTTAAACTATACTACTTTGATTTGCAATTTTCCAGTCCTTTTCAATTAAAATGTATACTTGTCTTTTGGTTCCTTTTCTGTTCTGATCAAATGAGTACAAAACAAATGGATTGTAAAGCCCATAATAAAGTTCTTAAAACAGACTTAAAAGTGTGTGTGTGCAAATTCAGAAGATTACCAGGCTCTATAGAAATGGCTGATATAAGGGGACCATAGACTCCTCGTCTAGGGGATGCTGTTGTGCCTTTCCCAGACCAATGAAACCGAATCTCTAGAGTGTTGTTTGTAACTTGAACTGCAGGTGTTACCTTAATGACTACCTTATCAACCCCTGGTGCTTCCTTTACGATGTCAAAATCCTTCCATACAAGTTTCTCCTGTAACAAATGTCATCAATGAGAAACATTGTGCCGGCATTAAGAGTTCATTAACGGTATGATTCAGTACCTGAATATAGACATCAAAAATTCGTCTTCCAACACTCTGAAAGGATCTATTGCCTCGGATTATTATCTCCGCAAAGTGAAGTTTGACAGTATAATTTCCATCTCCTAAGCAGTTTGCATAATATGTGAGAGAAAGAGGAGTGAGGCGTGCATTTGTGTACAACTGAGAGTTTTCCATTCCAAGTGTCGATACATTATTTGCTATGTAGTCTTTAGAGGTGGGCTTAGTATCCCAAAAAAATCCAGTGCTACTGACTCCCCAGTTAGGTCTCATCGGAACAAAGTTCGCTCCACCTAGAAGAGCTGTATCATCTTCGAATTTGATGTCTCCAATGGTGGTTTCTTTCCCACCACAGTTTATATGCAATGAGTACTTAACTGTTTGGTAACATCAAGTAAACAAAAAGTCAGATTCGAGAAAATATTTGAGCAGATAAATGAAAGCAAAATATAGTACCAGGCCATTTACTCTGAGATGACATGCAAACTTAAGTTATTAAAGGAATTCTCTTTATAAAATCTTTACAAAGTTATATAAGTGAACAAGTTGGAAAACTAAAGCGTATATCTGTAAATCATTTCTTGGATTCTAAAAGATATGTAGTTACCTTCTGTACATGGAAATTTGTCCAGGCACGCTCCGGATAATCTAGATTATGTGAAAATCAGCTTAATTTGTTTATTGCATAAAGTGGAAAGAAAACAAATGGCTACATCATATCCAAGACTATTTAGTAGAAGCTTACGTGTTGTTTGGTACAGCAGAGCTTTTGAAGACATTCCTGATACATGCTCAATCAGTCAAAAAAGAAAAGTCAGTGGTAAATAGATAGCACAGTGTGCTTCGTATGACTATGACAACTACACAGAAAACAGTTCTTACAGGTAATTGCTACACGTAGATGGCTCAGAGATCTTCGAAAAATTATTGTAAGAAACATCTATTTGGCTGCACATACATATGATGAAATTGTAAGCCAGTGTAAATCTACCGAAATTTTAGGGTATTGATAAAATTGTTAATATGCTTAAATGATTAGTTAATGGAAGGAGTTCATTTGGGAAACAAAAAAACAGACCAAAAATATTTCACTACATTAACAATGTAATCTAACTTATAATTCTAATTCTAACACCACAAAATTACATATCTGGTGTCCAAAATCCCACATGTTTCTTGATATCTGTCTTCATGAGTGTAAAAAAGTATGTTGATATAGAAATATAGAATGATATACTTCGGCAGGTTTGAGTAAAAAATAAAAACAAAAATCGAAACCAAATCTGATGTAGGATAGAAGACATACTAGCGGTTATCGCTGTTCTTAATCCAATCTGGAATAGAGCCATTGAGCAAGTTGCTTGTAAAATACCTATTCCGAAAGAAATCACAGTCACATTTTGTTGAAGAAATTATTACATAACTACAAAAGGTTGGTTACATGGGATAAATCTTTGATTATGTTTATGTGAAGATAGTATATACAGGGGAGGTCCCCTGCATCATGATGTATGCTAGTCATGGCATTCATGAAATTCACATTTCTTACAAGTATTGCAATTTGCTCGAAGTAAGATCTTCAAGATCAGGAATACTTCCTACCAATTTGTTGAAGCTGAGATCTCTGTAAAACAATAACGAGAGGATGTTATAAGAACCCAAAGCTTACTATTTGGACGCTTAACTGAGCAGATGAACCTCGTTAATCAAACTGCTGTCGAGAAAGTATTAATTGACTGTGCCTAGTGTACTTCAAAAAAAATAATATAGTAGAATGGAAGATAGAAAGTAATGAAATAGCAGTATTACAAGATATTCAATGCTGTCATTGCTGATAAATCAGGAATATGTCCAGATAAATTACAGCTCCTCAGCATTCTGCAACATGAATCCATATTAGCATTCTTGGGGATAAGCATGGATTAGTCTAAAACGATGATGAACAAAAATACAACGTCTTTTGGACTTACAATCTTTGCAAGCTTGTCATATTACTTAAGTTTGGAAACACTGAACCACCTCCATTTAGGTCACTGATCCTTCTGCATAAATGGCATCAGAAATGATTGATAAGGCCAAAAAAAATTAAAAAAATCCCAGTGATATAAAGCTATAGTGTAATTTGCTAACTGTAGATTACAGTGTTTAGTGTCAATGCAACTGAGAGTTGGATGCGGAACTCACAGTTCTGTTAAATTACTCAAGATAGAAATGCTAGCTGGAATGGGGCCTTGTAAACCACTAGCTTGGATCTCCCTGTCAAAGACATAATTCAATGAACAGAGGTTAGACCAGAATTTTTTTTTATTAATTCAGTTTTGGATAAGTAGAGCAAAATGCACTAACAATTGCTTAAGTTGATTCCAACTCAGGAAATAATCCGGAATTCTTCCTGTGAAGTTGTTACTGCTAATTCTCCTGCATAAAGGAAAAAAAATTTATAACATGAAGCTGACCTCTTAACAGGAAAGTTACGAGTAATTATTAGTAGAGGATGTGAAGGGCACTTACAATTCTGCTAATTTGCTCAGTCTAGTGAGATTCACTGGCAACACTCCCGTGAGATTGTTTGTACTAATAATGCTGTAGACACCAGAGCCAACTTATCAGTTGGTACTTGCTTATTCAACTACTTAATACTTATAACAAAAAAAAAAAAAAATTAAGTAGAACAAACTGGGGTTGAAAAGAAGGAGCTTACAGATTCTGCAAGTTAACCAACTTCCCAAGCTCAGGAGGAACAGTTCCAGAAAACATGTTAGTCTCAAGGTTCCTGAAAACATATTCTCCTTTTCATCAAAGTGGGCTAAATCAAACGAAAACTAAACTTGATTTGACAAACACAATGAAGAATTAGATGGAGATTGAGGCGGAGCATACAAGTATTTTAGAGTGGTGATGTTTCCCAAGAAGGCAGGAATTGGTCCAGATAAGTTGTTCACATTAAAGGACCTGCAGTTTACTCATAGTCTTAGTTCAATCATTATAAGCCATTATTGGACAACCAAGAATATGGAGTTAAGAGTTGAATTTACATAAATTCCAACTTTGTAGAAGCCCATTCACTCGGTATATTACCACTAAGAAAGTTCCTCGTGAAATCGCTGCAAAGGGCAAACATATTAGTTATTATAACACTAACATTTGAGAAAAACTAAAAAATTTCAGAGGTATCATGGTATATTACAAAATCCTTACATTTGTGTAAGGTAGGGTAACTTTGAAATAGATGGTGGAAGAACACCAGCAAGATCTTGCCCTTTAAGAAAACTGTATTCGAAAAATGTCAGAGCTGATCATAAAATTCAATCTTTGCAGGAAAAAGGGAGTCATCATGTTTTACATTTCATTCTCATAAACAAAGGGGATTCTCCTAAATTGGAAAGGAAAGAAAAAAAATAATATACACACCTAGACATCTGCTCACACACACTTGCTGTGCATGAAAAACCAACTCAAAGATTGCCATACAAACCCAGCAAGATATTATAGAGGAATGGAAAACATATGTATCAATAAGCTTCATATTGACTTACATGTTAATGACATGACATGAGCCATCAGTGAAGGAGCAGTTGCAAGTGAGGGTGTTGTTGAATAGAGGCCTGTCAGCAGACTCTGGGGTAGCCCAGCTTGTGTGGGTTGTGTCATTCAGGCACGGGTCTACTGTGAAATCCCAGTCTTTTTTTCCTATTTGTGTAGCAATTTCTTCTAGGGCTTCAACTGCATACACAAATCAAAACCCCTTCAAGTTTCTATACTTTCTGTATTTCTCAAGCAAGAATTGAGATTTTCATTGAGAATACAGTTTAAATGGCTGGATGGGAGTATTAGCATCTAGTCGTTGTAGTATAGTGGTAAGTATTCCCGCCTGTCACGCGGGTGACCCGGGTTCGATCCCCGGCAACGGCGTTATTTTTTTTATTTTTACTTTTTAACAAAAAACTAATGCATGCCTCGGAATTGCCTCCCCAGATACCATTATCTCTTTGCCTTTTCACAATCTACCCGGCCAGTTCTCAATCAAATAGTCACTAAAGGATTCATAATTTTGTTCCTTCCTTTCAGAAAGGAGACCAGAAGGGGAAGAGGGATCAAGCTCTTCGAATTTCGAAAAACCGACAATCTATACATTTTTAGGTGTACGTGAACTCACTTTGGTGTTGTAGACGAGCACCAAAATTGAGCTTACATGCACATAATTGATGTGAAGAGGAAGTACTGCGACGAAGAAGAATATACAGATGAAGAATAAAGATGGTCGATCCATGTACCTTCAGAAGCAGGAAGACGAGTTGTAAGCGCCTCAACTTTGACTAATCCAGTGTTGCAGCAGAGAACCAGTATCACCACCACGATAAGGTTCATGATGGTTTTCCGACGACTATTACGAAGAAGTAGCCCAGCTCCGATTGCCATCTTCATTTTCTTCTTCCGGATATTTGTTCCTTCTTCTTGATGAGCTAGCTCGGCCGTCGTAAAGTAAATATCCCTGCATAATTTTTAGCTGGTGGCTCGCCTACTATATATTAGTATATTACTGATAAAATGATTAATAATTGAAGGGACCCCCGAAGACAAAGACCTGTGGATGAAGGGGGACCATTCCATATCGAAATAAAGATAATATGTGGGATTTATTCATGCATGTGCTTTTTGGACGTTAAATTATAGTTTAGGCGCCGACGTGGACCGATCGATCTGGTTTTACATTACTGTTGAGATTAATTGTCTGCGTTTTTGGTTGATCTAGCTAGAAAATGCAATCGAAAAGAGAAGAAGATGACTACTGGACTACGATGATGTTTATTCTTCTTTATTTTTGGGTCAAAGGACTGCGATGGTGATGTCTTCCTTGGAATCTTGGTACGTAACCTATGTTTTAGTCGTAAATGCCACATTCTAACATGTTTACCAACTTTTTTCTTTTTGTAAGTAAAACTAATTTGCTTCAAACTTTTAGGATATTAATTCTCGGAAGTTTTGTTAATTTGCTTTTTTTTTTTTTAGTTATATTAGAGACGATCGAGTCTATACTTTAACAGGCGTGCTTAAACCAAATTTACATTTTCCTGTGCCACTTGAGTTATTTAAAAACTGCAGCTCAATGGAGTTTGGAGTTATATGATTATTGGTACATATCAATAATTTTCAATAAATATGTCCTTAATAATAGGATTCTCACCTGATCAATGCATGTTTCTTCTAGGGTTGAATTATTTGAACCCAACAAATTTCTAAGTATACCCAGCCTTAATATTTTTAATTTACTATTTCCAATTTTACCCCCATTTTAAAAATATTTGTATTTCATTGTCAACACTCATCTTCTCTCTCTCACACACCCGATTTGAAAGCTACCCAAATTCATTAACATAGGAGTCAATATGTTTGCAAGTATGTTTGCAAGACCTCTTGTACACATAGTATATAAATCTATTTGCAATATATTAAAAGCATAAAAGGAAGAGGGTTAGCTTCATCAATTGGTGTAGATTTGATATACGGAGTTCTTAGTCTCCATACTAATTGAACAAATTCAGGCAAGCAGAACTCTCTGTGGTAACTGGCATTTATATCTATCAATTGGTATCAAAATGATAATTAATATTTGTGTATCCAAATCTGAAGATATATGAGGATTTCAATAAGCAAGAGTGCAGGGTGTAAATTCCAATAAGCAACAGCACAATCATATATGCAAGATTGCAGGGGGAGTAAAATCATATATGCATGGTATTAATCCATAATAAATTGAGAGAAGTTGGATGTATCCAGCGATTTCTTTTTTATTTATTTAATTAACTAAGGGTAAAATAGGAAATTAAATTTTTGCTGGGTTTACTTAAGCATTTGCTGGGTACATTTAGTAACACCCAAAAGGATTCTCGGCCAAATTACCCTTATTTGACTGAGATTCATTTTCTGCTATTAAAGCTTCCTTCTTGGACTAGGTTTGACTTGCTATTGCCATGTTTCTAGATAGTTCTCGACTTATCCATGATTTATGATATCATATCTTCAAGAATGATCAGTAACCTTCTAGAAAAACTCCAAGTAAGTCACCACAAAAGATCTCCCAAAAAATAAGGACCAGAAATATATATATATATATATATTTATATATAGCAGTCAGAAACGACCTCATGTATATGTAGGCATTTTATATTATTTTATTATGGTTATCATTTTTCAATATTCATGAACCCACACGTGCACGATGAACATGGAGAGAGCGAAAATTCTTCAGTTCACGGAGGGTGAATGTGAACGGCGTTTGTAGTGAATCTGAGCCGTCCGATACGTTATCCAAGTTGATCATCTGATCCACAATATCTGGGCCCACGTAGTGTAACCAATCAGAGTTGTTGCAGGTGAGCCGATCATTATTCGAGGCGTCCCTTACTTAGTCTGCATGGGATATATACTTCAAATTGAACATTAATTTGCACGATGTTCAAAAATTTTGATGTTTTAATCACAGGTAAGTTCATAACTCCATATCTACCATTTTCTCAAAATCATCTTCAGTTCATAAGTTCATTGACACAAAAAATTTTCAAGTTTATTCTAAAATTACAAAATTAATTTTACCGTTGTGAGTGAAACGCCTACTATGACTTACTTACCACACCCTCAAATGGACTTTGTGAAACATAAATCGTCTCAAAAAACAGTCACACAACATATTTTGCAATTATGTTGAAATGTTATTCTTTGTCTCTTTGGAAGTGATTTAAATTCGTAACATTTGATGTTTTGTGAAAATGCGGCTTATTACTAGTGAAGATTTTACAGTGCACCTAACGCATGTATTGATTTTCCATGTTACATGACTTCATCTTAGTCATTGGTATCATCCTAAACCTCTAATTTTTTTAACTTGTTACCTAGGTTTTAATTAGTAATTTATAATATTCAAAACAATACTATTTATTTGATTAATGTCAAGCCGGAAAAGAAAAAGGAAAAGAAAATTTTAAAAACTATAAAACTAATTACAGTTCATGCCTCAATTCCATGAAAACTTAACCCCATAATTTTCTATAAAAAAGTATAAAAAAAAAAAAAACAAAAAATCATTGTTAGTTTCTCACCAAAATCTATGAACTATAAGTCTATAACTCTATAACCCATGATTTTTGGTTAAGATTGCATTTTCTTATTATGTCACCTAAAATTTTCCCACACTCAAATAATATTCTAAGCATTTAAATCTACTAGGCCAGTTCTCAATCAAAGGGACTATTGGAGGCATTTTATTTTTCTTTCTGAGAGGTAAGCAGGGTGGATTGGTACTTTTAATCTCGTGTAAGTGGGTGAATTAGTACTCTTAATTGCATTTAATCTTTTGATTTAAACCCAAACACCTAATAAGTAGTTCAGTTGAAAAAACGTCTTTTCAATAATAGTAGACAACGAGCCATGCAAATCAGAATGGTTTATATTCCAATTACATTCTGACCCAAATTCGCGGACTCATGGTGGTGGTGAAACTAGTTCTCTGAAATATTGGATCATGTTAAAGTAAAATGACAATTAGAATTTGTCTACTCATTTCATTTCATAGTCCCTTTATATATGGATAGAATTACAACGGAAATATCGATTACATTCTGTAAAAGATCGAGTCTTTTTTTGGGTCAAGTATGGAGACGGACAACATTGCCCGCGTGGGGAGTCCCATACGATGTGCTACGTTAGACAGACCTGGAATTCACTATCATAGAAATGTTCTAATACGAAACACGTACGATATGTAATGGTGTATTTGATAATCTTCAACTTAACTTGAATAAACTTTATAGAGATCTGAAGACTCAGTAGTAACAGTAGAACCGGTCCATGGTGCATCTGATGAACGAATGAGGCCATGACTTCCACTTGGGGAGCTCCATTGTGCAGTGCTGTGATCAAACTGCTCTTCGAAGGCTTTTAACCGCGTCATTTCATCACCGTGGATACTTGGATCCAGAACCACTTCATCCACGGCGGTCCGCCCTTCAAGCATATTCACTACTTCAGACATGATAGGCCTAAGTCCAGCTGTTGGATTGGCGCACAGTAGAGCTACTTTGATCATTCTAATCGCCTCTTTCTTACTGAAATCGGACTCCAACCTCGGATCCACCAGCCCCAGTAAGTTCCCTTTTTGTTGCAAAACAAGGGCCTAAAAATAAGCAGAGAGAGAGTGGATGATCACAAAATAGTTACATATATATGTAGTAGAAGAATTTTTGAATGAAGATTCTTTATCTTACCCAATCCATAAGACACTGAATGTTCTCATTGGGTCGATATTTCATGTTGTTCTTTCCTGCTACTATTTCTAATGCAACAATTCCAAAACTGTAGACATCTGCTTTAAAGGTCAAACAACCCCATAGAGCATATTCCGGTGCCATATATCCTCTGCACAATAATTAAATGTCCGACTGATTAGTCACTCTAATACAAAGAAGTTTCACATAAATATAGAAATGACCAAGTATCAACATTATGCAAGCAAGACATTACATGTAAATCACATATTTTGTTGGCATTTCAGCAACAGTTTATGCTGTCAATATTGAGTTACAAACTTAATTACTATAACTGATCGACAACTTCAATATTGTAATCAGAAAAAGATTAGTTTCTTGTTTATGTCATAATTACGATTTTTGAGACAGAAAGCTGGGTGGAAAAATGTGTAGACAAAATTAGCCTCAGAAATGAAGTTGATGCAATATATATGACAGAAGCTTACATAGTTCCAGCAACCTTGGTGCTAATATGAGTTTGCTCCTCTTCGTCAAGCTTGGCCAAACCAAAGTCCGAGATCTTAGCATTGAGGTCTTGGTCCAGTAACACATTCGTAGTTTTGATGTCTCTATGTACAACCTTCACTGCCGATTCCTCGTGCAAATAAGCCAGACCTTTTGCTATGCCTAGGCATATTTTCTGCCTTGTAGGCCAGTCCAAGTTTAAACGATCATCCTCTGGACCTGCAATTAACATACAAACCTAATAATTGGGTCACTTTAGAACCTCTGAATGCATGATTTCAGGATTTGTTCCTTGACATGATAAGCTTACCGTACAAGGCGCGAGCAAGGCTATTGTTCTCCAGGTACTCATACACCAACAATAACTGGTTTGCTTCAATACAACATCCATGCATTTTAACCAGATTTGGATGCTGCAAACAAGAGATCATGCCTATTTCGTTCACAAATTCACGATTTCCCTGCTTTGATTTTGAAGATAGTTGCTTAACTGCAATTATAGTACCATCCAAAAGTGTACCCTGCATTAAGCATTGTAAATTAGTTTTCAATTTAAAAAAAAAACTAGGCCATAGAAAGTAATTTGAAGACATGAAAAAGGCAAAAAGTAGAAGGAAAATGATAACAGGATACAGTTGTATTATACCTTGTATACGGGACCAAAACCACCTTCTCCAATTTTGTTTAAAGGATCAAAGTTATTAGTAGCAGCTTTAATTTGCCTCAAGGTGAAAAAGCCAGTCCGCAGATCCAGTCCTCTCAGAACTGTCCAAAGAACCAGGTTAGGATATGAGTAATGTCTTCAAAATTCTGATACAAATTCTTTTGACATAGTATGAGTGTATATTTCCTAGTCCACATGGAATTTGAAAGAATAAAGCCAATATGAGCATAGTAGATTTGCAGCACCTTCTTCTCTTGATGTCTGACTATCCACCGGACAGCCTTTCCACCAAAGAATGCCAAAAATTAAGAAGAACAGGCACAAAACCGAAGCTCCAACTGAAACTCCAATTACAATAGCCATATTTGTTTTGGAATGCTTGAACTCTACAGAGTAAAACAAAAAACAGAGAAAATCATCAAAACATTTCAATGATATACTGCCGTAGATAGGACATAACAACCGAGAATGGTCTTTCCATTAATAAAAGACCACGAGTGGTAATCTGCTTGAATGTTTCATGCATCAAATATAGGCATATAGCTATAAAATAGGAAACAGATGCAATAATTGGAATTAAGAATAAGATGCACATAAGCTTGTTCTTTGATAATCTGGGTATTTCTTAAAGTATACTAGCGATCTTGATCTACATTTTCCAATTTATTGCAATGAAAACATACACTTGTCCCTTGGCTCCTTTAATTTTCTCTTCTGAACATGTACAAAACAAATGGATTGTAAAGCCCATAATAAAGTTCTTAAAACAGACTTAAAAGTGTGTATGTGCAAAGCAAATTCAGAAGATTACCAGCTTCTATAGAAATGGCTGATATAAGGGGACCATAGACTCCTCGTCTAGGGGATGCTGTTGTGCCTTTTCCAGACCAATGAAACCGAATCTCTAGAGTTTTGTTTGTAACTTGAACTGCATTTGTTTCTATAATGTATACCTTGTCAACCCCTGGTGCTTCCATTACGATGTCAAAATTTTTCCATACAAGTTTCTCCTGGAACAATTGTCATCAATGAGAAACATTCTGTGCGCATTAAGATTTCATTAATGGTATGATTCAGTACCTGGATGTAGACATCAAATATCCGTCTTCCAACACTCTGAAAAGATCTATTGCCTCGGATTATTATCTCCGCAAAGTGAAGTTTGACAGTATAATTTCCATCTCCTAAGCAGTTTGCATAATATGTGAGAGAAAGAGGACTGAGGCGCGCATGAGTGTACAACTGAGAGTTTTCCATTCCAAGTATCGATACATTATTTGCTATGTAGTCTTTAGAGGTGACATTAGTATCCCAGAAAACTCCAGTGCTACTGGTTCCCCAGTTAGCTCTCACCGGAACAAATTTTGCTCCACCTCCAAGATCTGTATCATCTTCAAATTTGA
>BDJD01007141.1:14479-27686 GCA_002564525.1 Rosa multiflora
TCTGCAGGCACGCTCCAGATAATCTAGATTAGTGAAGTATAATAATCAGCTTATGTAATAACTAATAAGTCCATAAAGTGAAAAGAAAAGAAAAAACAACGGCTTCATCTTCGAAGACTAGTAAGTATGAAGCTTACGAGTTGATGTTTGGTACAGAATAGCTTTTGAAATCGTTCCTGATACATGTCCAGTCAGTTGGAAAACAAAAATTAGAGGTGAATGAAGACCATAGAGCGCTTAGTATGCCAACTACACAGAAAACAGTTCTTACAGGTAATCTCTACATGTAGGTGGCTCAGGGTCCTCGGAAAAATTATTGTAAGAAACATCTATCTCGCTGCACACAAATATGATAAAATTGTAAGCGAGTATAAATACACATAATGACAGAATATTGATAAAAGTTCATTTAAATGCTTAAAGGATTATTTAATGACAGAATTCTTAAAGGATTAGTATATGACTATAGTATTCTATAAAGTTAACAGCAATACTAATAGAATTGTCTGCTAGACACCTTAACGAAACAATTAAAATAAAATAAAAACTAAAGCGAAAGCAAATTTGATGTAGGATAGAAGACATACTAGCGGTTATCTTTGCTCTTAACCCAATTTGGAATAGAGCCATTGAGTAAGTTGCTTGTCAGATACCTATTCCAAACGAAATCACAGTCACATTCTGTTTAAGTAATTATTACCTAACTACAAAAGGCGGGTTACATGGGAAAAATATATGCTTATGTATATATGAAGATAGTATATGAAGGGGAGGCCCCCTGCATCATGATGTATGCTAGTCATGACATATATGAAATTCACATTTCTTACAAGTACTGCAAATTGTCCGGATCCAGAGCCATAGCTTCAAGATCAGGAAAACTTCCTTCCAATTTGTTGAAGCTGAGATCTCTGTAAGATAATAACTAGAGGATGTTATAAGAATCGGAAGCTTACTATTTGGAAGCTTAACTAAGAAAATGAACCTCGTTGATCAAACTGCCATCGAGAAAGTATTTATTGAATGCGCCTGATGTACTTGAATGAGTAGTACAATAAAAAAGATTAAAGAATAGAAGTAAATTACAATTTATTCACTACTGCCATTGCTTTTAAATCAGGAATAGGTCCTGATAAATTACAGCTCCTCAGCATTCTGCAATATAAATCAATATGAGCATAGTTGGGGATAAACACGGATTATTCTAAACTATGGATGAAAAAAATGCAGCATATGTTTTAGACTTACAATCTTTTCATGCTTTTCATAGTAGTCAAGTTCGGAAATACTGAACCCCCTCCGTTTAAGTCGCTGATCCTTCTGCATCAATTGCAACATAGATATTTGTTAAGCAAAAATAATCCCTTTGATATGAAGCTATAGTAAATTGTCAAATGTTGAATATGTTTTCAGTGTTATATTGTTAATGCAATGAAGAGCTGGATGCGGAACTCACAGTTCTGTTAGATTACTCAAGACAGAAATGCTAGACGGAATGGGGCCTTCTAGACCACTAGCTTGGATCTCTCTGTCAAATTAAGAATTTAATATGGGTAGAGATTACACCAATTCTATAATTTATGAATTATATCAAAATAGCTAAAGCACTTACAATTTTATAAGTTGACTCCAACTTCGGAAAAAGTCTGGAATTCTTCCAGTGAAGTTGTTACTGCTTATCCTCCTGTATAAAGAGAAAATTCATAACATGACAGCTGAACATTATTTAACAGGAATATTGTGAGTCATTATGTGAGTGTCACTTACAATTCTGTTAGTTTGTTCAGATTAGTGAGATTCACTGGTAACACTCCTGTGAGATTGTTTGCACTAATAATGCTGTAGATCGATACCAGTACCAACTCATCAGTTACTTACTTTTTTGAGCTATTCATCATTTTCTTTTAAATCAATAATAAGAGAAAACAAAATAGGTTTGGAAGAAAAGGTGCTTACAGATTTTGCAAGTTAACCAAATTCCCAAGTTCAGGAGGAACAGTTCCAGTAAACATGTTAGTCTCTAGGTTCCTGAAAACATAATCTGCGTTTCATCAAAGCAGGCTAGATAAAATGAAATTTAAACAATTTAAACTTGATTTGACAAAGACAATGAAGAATTAGATGGAGATAGAGGCAGGGCATACAAGTATTTTAGAGTAGTGATGTTTCCCAAGAAGGCAGGGATTGGTCCAGATAAGTTGTTCGCATTAAAGGACCTGCAGTTTACTCATAGTCTTAGTTCAATCATTATAAGCCATTATTGGACAACCAAGAATATGGAGTTAAGATTTGAATTTACATAAATTCCAACTTTGTAGAAGCCCATTCACTCGGTATATTACCGCTAAGGAAGTTCCTTGTGAAATCGCTGTAAACAAGGGCAAATATATTAGTTATCATAACACTACCATATGAGAAATACTAAAAATTTTCAGAGGTATCATATGTTACATTATAAAATCCTTACATTTGTGTAAGGTAGGGTAACTTTGCAATAGATGGTGGAATAACACCAGCAAGATCTTGCCCTCTAAGAATACTGTATAAGAAAAAATGTCAGAGCTGATCATAAAATTCAAACTTAATTTGCAGGAAAAAGGAGTCATGATGCTTTACATATCATATACCCATAAACAAAGGGATTCTCCCAAACGGGAAAGGAAAGAAAGGAATTTAAAAAATATATATATATATATATATATATATATATATATACCACCTAGACATTTGCTCATACACATGCTGTGCATGAAAAAACCAACTCAGAGAGTGCAACACAAACCCAGCAAGATATTACAGAGGAATGAAAAACATACACATCAAATAGGCTTCAAAGGCACCTACATGTTGATGACATGGCATGAGCCATCAGGGAAGGAGCAGTTGCAAGTGAGAGTGTTGTTGAATAGAGTGTCAACAGATTTGGGGGTAGTCCAGCTTGTGTGGGTTGTGTCATTCAGGCACGGGTCTACGCTGAAGTTCCAATCTTTTTTTCCTATTTGTGTAGCTATTTCTCGTAGGGCTTCCACTGCAAACACAAATCAAACCCTTCAACTTCACATTTTTCTGTATTGAATTTAAGATTTTCATTCTCGAGATGATTGTCAATTTTGGTGGGCAAGTGCTTTCAAAATTGAACTCTTGTATTCCCACATACCCTGGCGACTCTAGTTGTATTTTTTTGGTAAACCAATGGCACCAGTCCACCACCTATACATTTTTTTATTTTTTAAAGGTCATCAAAAGGAGAGAGGATATCTATAAACCTTCAATTTCTCTGCATTTTGACAACCGACCCGACTAGTTGTTAGTGAACGACTGAACGGTGGCATTTTATAATAATTATTATAAAATGATTAAAAATGGAGATAAAAATTATTGTTCCTACTTAAAAAATAAAATAAAATAAAAGAACCTACACGACCAGTTCTAAAGAGATTTGTGTATTGGCATTTCATTTTTTTTTTTTTCCCTTTTAGAAAGAAGATCAAAAAGGAAGAAAGGAGATTCAAAAGACTCTTTCGAATCTATGCATATAGATGCGGAAGCTGGCTTTGGTGGTGGTAGCCATAACTAAGCGAGCTCGCATACACCGTCTTTAAAGCGACCTCACATACACTTGATGTGTAGAGATAATTACACAGGAATTACTCAGACGAAGAAAAAGGATGTGTACCTTCAGTAGATGGAAGACGAGTTGAAAGAGCTTCGACTTTGACTGATCCAAAACTGCAGAGAACTAGTATCACCACCAAGTTGAGGTTCATGATGGTTTTCCGATCACTATGATTAGGAAGAACTCCAACTCTAGCTGCCATCTTCGTTTTCCTCTTTCGTCGACTTAATCCGATAAAGCTACCTGCGCCCAGATATATACTAATATGCCTTGATGAACTAAAGCTTTTTGCTAGCTAGCTCCGCGGTTTTTAGTGAATATCTCTGTATCATCTACAGCTAGTAGATATATAGTATTGCTGAGGGACCCCTAGGGGACCGGGACTTATGGATCAAGGTGTGACTTTTCTATATGGGAATAACTAGAAATATGTATCATTAATCCATGCATTTGCTTCCAGTACGTCAACCTAGAGTTAGAAACTTGGACTGATCTGGTTTCCATTACTATTGTATTCCGGTGTGCTGGTCGATCCATGGATTAGGAAACAATTAAGAGAGAAGACTGCCACTTTGAATCTTGGTACATACGTGGACTTTGCATAGTCATTATACTAACACACTTCTTATTTTAAGTGACAAAACAGCGTATCGTTTCTTAGGGCATCTCTAACAGACTAGCTATTTCAATAAAAAGTTATAAATTTGGCTAATTTGAGATAGTTTAGCACTTCAGCAGAATAGCTATATGAAAGTCAAATTTGGCTTTTGCTAAAATCTCTAGCTAAATTTAGCTAGGGAGGAGAGAGAAAATAACAAAAAGCTAAACACTCCACGTTCAATTTTTTTAGTTTAGCTAACACTGCTGGAGGAAAAGCTAGAAATTTACTACCTAAATTTAACTTTTAGATGATTTAGCTAAAAAAATAGTTTTTACTGTTGGAGACGCTCTTATGAAGTCGGTTTCATATTTTTATCATAGATTATGATAACAAACTGTTATGCTATCATATCGAGAACACTAAAATTAAAACCGATCCATTAAGTTTTATGTTAATCGTGAAAATTCGTTAAGACCTGTTATGAATATAACTAAATCTTTATAAATTTAAAGTAACATAAGAAGCACACATAAATCTTATACAGTTAGAGTACCTTTTTCTTTTGGAGAGTGAAATCTACACTCTCTATTTTACAATCCACACTTCATATGTCCTTTTTTAGTATCTTAAGTTTTGTCATTTTGTACTGTGGACTGTAAACATATGATATTAATATACTAAATAAAAACATAGAGTGTGGATTATAAAATAAGAAGTGTGAATTTTTAAAATTGCGTATACATTTTTGGTCGTGAAAGTTGAGAAAAAAAGTTACGATTAAAATTGAGGTGTGCGGGTCGATACTCCATCAATTAGAAAACAATTAAGAGAGAAGACGACAACTTGGAACGTACGTACGTAGATTTTGCAGTCGCTCCTAATAAACTTCTTATTTTAAAATGAGGAAAGTAAATAAACAGGCAAAAAGCAAGTGATGATTTATTAATCAGTAGGGGGCTATTGAAGTCAAAAACGACTTGAGGCATGTGGTGCAGGCCGTTTTTTTTTTAATGTTTTTTTGGGTTGAATTGATATGGGTCTACCTCGATCAGTAGATCATGTAGACAGAATCCAAATGTATCATTTTCCAATATTAATGAACCCATACGTAACCTTTTTTAATCGATCAATCATTTCTGATTCAACTCAAGTCAGAATAGCACAGATACATATATTTTTTTGCTAACTCTATAGGCAATCTAGGACCTGGTATGCTAATACCACTCATTAGATAACCAAAATGGCATAGATACATACATTCTCTTGCCAACTCGATGGGCAAGTCTACGACGTGATATACTGACACTACTCATTAGACAACCAGTGCTCACTTATTAAAAGCGAGTATATGAACTATAAAAAGAAAACATAGTAAATAGGCTAAGTCCACAAAAATGAAAAAAAACTTAAATAATTTTCTCCTTGCCCGTCAAGCTAGAGTTGGGAGGGTTTGTAAGATATGTCATCTCAATCCTCCTGGATCCCAAATACAAAATCAGAGAAGACCTGAACCTAAACTTGGGCCCCATATCCAAATAATTGCTTTGGAGACACAAGACGTAATTGATTTGGGTACCTAAGCATAATTGGGCACCCAAATAGATTTGGTCAGCCCTCCTTCCTCTTTGACAATTGCATATCGAGCCCCGAGATATGGCGCAGCAACATACCGGTGCACCTAGACCCCAATACCATCGCATCTTGGAGTCCAGAGCATAGTGTCGTCACCATCGCAATTGCGGAACCATCGCTGCCATTCTTAGGGCATAGAAAACTTACCCCAGCCATGATCATCAGTCTGCCTTCATCTCACTTGCATCTAGTTCGATCTAATTCTCGTTGAAGTTCCATCCCCTTAACGGCCTTAAGCCTTCCTTACCTTGGTCGGACTCGACCCAGATCTTGAAAAGTTTTCCTCTCCTTTAGAGTCCATCGGAGAGCGGTAGCACCCATCACTTCTTGCCGACATTGGAGGCCGATTATCATACTAGAATTATGTCACCAAACATCAGTCTAGAACTGATGTAACACTAAAAATTGACTGATGTTTTAGTGGGTGTAGATAAAGATCAAGAAAAACCAGACATAGGTCAGACGCTAATGCTCCAGATAGCAAACAACATCGATTTTGGAACAAAAATCCATCTATAATTGTTATAATGATCATAATTTTGTATGTTAACTATATTCAATTCTTCATATTTTGGCATTTTATGCATTGATTATTATCTCAGAAATGATGTCTGATACTCTTCTACACATCAGTTTCCATAAACTATTGTTTGTTCTTCGTCATCTTTACGTGTATTTTGTCACCTTATATTCCAAGGAATGACGTTTGTGTCTTTACGGTTCATGTATTTTTTGTTTAAAATGATGAGTTGCATCGTTTTCATTTGCACAAATCAATATTGTTCACTGATTTGATGGACATCGATCCTCTTTACATAAACAGACTTTTTGTTTATAGTAGACATCACCTCAATTTTTACAAACCGATGTGCTTTGGTATATGGTAAATCGATTTTTTTTATTTTTTTTATAGAAAGTGATCTGGACGTTTACACAAGATGACGTTTTGGTTTTTACAAATTGATGTGCACTGGTTTGGAGTACATAGATTTTATATACACATTTCGATATATTCATATCCATGAGACATCATTTTTATTTTGAAACTGATTTGTGATCTCTCAATTGACTTCAATTTTCTAGGCATTAATGTTTTGTTATGCATTCATATACATCACTTTCTTTTAATGAACATGATGCAGAAAGTTTAATTGCAGCTGCAGCTGGAAGAAAAAGTAATATTTCTCAACATATATATTTTTTTTTATTCAAACCACAAAAACTACTTATTGACAAAATCCATAAGATTAAGAGCATCTAATTTCTCAAAGATTCATGTCAATTTTTATTTTTTTTACTCAGAAAAAGATGAAAACTAGTGACCTTGGATGATTAGACACAAAAAAAACCCATCTTCCATTTTCTTTCCCAAATCATTCTACTTGGATAATAAGGAAACTCCTCATCAGCTCCTGTCTTCTCCAAACCATTTCGAAGTGACAATAAAGATTGAGACGTTGATGAAACTTGCTCCCACTTCACTTGAGATAGTCTCCTCTCCCCTGCACTTCACTTCATAAATAACAATTCAACCGGTTATACCAATTGGGAAACAATGTATTCACTTCACCGTAAGAACGTACATATTCTATTGATTTGTCATGGACACAAAGGTTCCTAAGGAACCTAATGAGATCATTTATTTCAGTCGGACTGTATGAGATATCCTTCTTGTTCATATTTCGGAAACAATGGTCACGCAACCAAGGAGTTAATTTTCCAATCCAGTACCGATATATTTTGAACTCATCTCCTTTTGTTGCATTTTCAAATGCTTCGTACCTGCGTAGCATTTTTGCTACCAGCAACTTGATCATAAGATACTCCATTTGTTTGGCGGATTTCATCAAATATGGATGGCTTAAGATCGAGTTGTCTAACAAAGATCTCATATATGTCCTAAAATCTCTTTCAGCTGTATCAAAAAAAATGCCACGAATGATTTTATCTCATCTAATTCACCCAAAGACTTCAAAACAGAATTCTTTAGAACGTCTCTGTAGTCGGTCCAGTAACACTTCTCAACATATTAACTCAAGCACATCATCCAAAAATTGGGGCATTCCATTAATTTTCTGTCCAAATTCATGATCCAAAATAATTCACAAAATAAAACTACTAGAAAAACTAGCCTAGCGTAAGTTTTAGGAATTCATAACCAACATAGACAAAATGGAAGACATCATACAGTTTGGAAGTTATTTAATATAAACTCTTATGAAATGGTACATATAGAAAAGAATGTCTATCTCCCTAGTTGAAGACAATAATGTTACAGCATCAACAAACACTTTATAAGTTCTATTGAAAAAATAAGGGCAAATTTCATTTTACCTCCCTGATCTTTACACCTTAAATCATTTGTGCCCCTGCACTTTTAATTTCATCACGCGTGCCCCTGTACGTACCAATTTCAATCAATCTTGTCTAACCCTTAGCTTTTTTGCCAAATATTGTGTGATGTATTTTGAAATTTTAGTCACATACGATATAATTTTGCATGCCACATTATTGAATCGTCATCATACAAGGGAGCCCATTAGAGCCACATTTTCAATTTACAAAATACTTGACAAAAAAATGAATTATTAGACATGATTGATTAAATTGGAAAGCATAGGGATACATGTAATGAAATTAAAAGTGCAGGGCCACAACTGATTTAACATGTAAATGTTAGGGAGGTAAAATGAAATTAGCTCAAAAAATAATAATGAACACTATGAAACAATGGTTCCACAAAGTCAAGTAATATAAGTACTCCGTTTCAACATGCAATAACAGTAGCTTGGTGGATTTAGGAAGCACAGTGTCGACATCATTTAAAGAACGGTGCACATCAAAACCATATGGACAATGCATAGTCTTTCCCTCGCCGGGAAAAGAGACGGTGTTGATTAGAGAAACTATTGGCGAAAAGGAATGTCATTGGAATCCTAGGCAGCAGCTAGGGTTGAGAAAACATCCCTATCTAACCCATGAGTATCTTATGAAAGGAGAAATTTTATATTAATTTAGACCTCGCTAATTATTCACCATGTTCTTTATATGTATGAACTATGGAGTTGTTTTTCACATTGAACATGCATTTTCAAGATATTCACAAAATTTAATTTCATAAGTAAAAACTAGCCTGCAAACACATGCTTTATATGTATATATAAAAAAAATCTCGATTTGAAAAGAAATTAGTAATTTTATTTAAATAATAAAATTATCTAAAAAGAAAACATTAGGAAGTTATATAATGGTGGTAATCATGCCGGTGAGCTGTGACATGTAAGTTACAAATCCAACATTGTGAAGGTCATGAATTTGATTCTTTGTAGCATATGTAAGGGTGGGTAGGCTAAGGACTTTTAAGAAAGAAAAAAAAAATTATAGTGGTAATCATCTGCAGAGAAAGTTGATTATATATATATATATATATATATTTTGGTTACATCAACAACTTAGAAATATAATAACTTGTCTATCTCTATCTTTTAATTTTGATTTTGTTTTAGGGAAACAAGAATTGAGAGGAATTTGCTGTGTATTCTCATTGATAATAGGGGCCTTTTTATATAGCGGATTACAATGCATAGAATCTCAATCATACAAGGAAAGTAATTCTACATTGATTAGGATTCTAGATCCTTCTAATTAAATCCTATTACCACTAGGTCAAGTAACCTAGAGTTTGGGCTAAACACAAATTAGGTTTTCCTTCAACACTCCCCCTTGTGTTGCCCAAACGCGGTGCTTCTCTCGTTGCCTCATTAAAAACCTTGCCGAGTAACAAAAACCCAGTGGGACAAAAATAACCTCGGTCGAAGGGGAAAAAGAGTACAACACACCCTTCACGTTTCGAGGTGAACATGTAGACATCTCCCCCTGATGTCTGCGCCTCCCCCTAATGACTACGATCATGGGAGTTCAGATAATTTCCGTAAGCCAATTCTTGCCACATGTTTCTCGAACGTGGATTTGGGCAATGACTTAGTAAACAAGTCTGCCTCACTATCCTCAGATCGAACCTAGTTCACTTTGATCTCGAGGAGTGTCTGTTGTTGCTGATTATGTTTGGTGTTGTCGCTTTTGATGTACCCTTGCCTCATTTGTTCAAAACAAGCAGCATTATCCTAAATGCTCGTAGGCTCATCTGTGGTAGACTTCAAGCAGCTTATCATAAATGAGATGTCCGGTCTTGTGCATTGGGATAAGTACAATAATGCGCCTATTGTACTAAGTAAGGCACTTCTACCTCTAGCACATCTTCATCATCATCCTTTCGACGAAGAGGATCCTCTTCAGGATCAAGACTACGGACGATCATGGGGGTGCTTGAAAGCTTGACCTTGTCAAAAATGTCTAAGCATCTATTGACACGATACTCAAGTTCCAAACCGGGACATAATCGTGTTCTCCCAAAATCCTTCATCTCAAACTCGGATTTCAAGTGTTCAGCGGTTTCCCTTAACTCTTTAAGGGCTTCTAACGAAGATCATATCCAACATGAACCGCGATAGAATCCGAAACTTGTCATAGAAACGCGTGGGCATATCCCTTCCCAATCAAGTAGTCACTTTAGTGAGCGTTTCAACCTCTTTGTAAATGCGCTCCATGGTCTAGAGCCACTTGACTTGGGTAAATGAAGTTCACCATGAACCTTCATGTATATTCCGTATCTAGATCCCTATAGAGATACGTAGTGACCATATTTGTAAGCTGCATGTTCAGTTATTCGGAAACTACCAAACTGACAGGGTAGTGGAGTGCAATGACATCCATTACGAGAGAATATGTCTCATCGTAGTTGATTCCAGGGCGTTTTGTGAGAAGCCTTGGGCCATAAGGCGAGATTACCATATCTTTTTCTCACTACGTTTTCTAACGAAAACCCATTAGTCAACAGGTTTTATGTTAGGAGGTGTTGGCATCTCTAGCTCGAAAACCTTCCTCTTCGTTAGAGAATCCATCTTAACCTGGATCGCATCTTTCCATTTAGGCCAAAAACTCTCTACGTTGGTATTCATTCATCAACGGAGCGTGGTTCGATATCATCTGACTCAACAAACTCATGCGCAACAAAATACGTAACTACATCATCAATTATGATGGATTTTCTATCCCACGTCTCATGTACACTAGTGTAATTTTCATAGAGCTTTATATTCTCAGGAATAGGTTCTGACGTTGAGGCGTCCCCCAACGGTAACCATAACCCGGAAGATTCTCATGAGACAGATTTTGAATCTTGATGATCAAATGATTGGAATGTGCCAAAGTATCCTTTGAACCCACGGGCCTCCCACGCATCCTAGCTGGGGCCATAGCCTGTAACGCCATAGTGCCACTCTCTTTGGCATTGGTGCCATGCCTACCTCCGTGTAGGGTGGCGCTACGTCCTCTCGTAGGGACGTCCTTCCTTGCAGGCATGTTTGCAGCATATTTGTGTGATCTCGTCACTTTAATAGAGATCAAGATGAGACATAGTGGGGACAGGCCACGACAATTCCTATCGTTCCTGTTGAACATCTGTGTTCTTATCTCCCCCGAACGACGGGAAGACTGTCTCATCAAAGTGACAACCCGCAAATCTAGCGGTAAAGAGATCGCCTTGCAAGGGCATTAAGTGGCGGACGATTGTTGGAGTCTCAAATCCAACATATTTGCCCATTCATCTGTAAAAACCCATCATAGAGCGCTGTGGCAGCGCAATTGGCACAGAAATGGCTCACTCAAATGTGCGTAAGTACAAAAGACGTGTACCCAGTCACTAGCTGTAACGCATAGGTACATTGAGTGGCGATAGGTCGTAGACGAATTAGCATAGCTGCATGCGATATTTAGCTGTATGCGATATTGTATCACCCCAAGCAGATGTAAGAAGATTGGTGCGCATTCCCAATGTTCGGACTACCATCGTAGTCGTTTCCGTGAGACCAATTGGGTGTGTACATGGGAATGTGATGTCCAACGTCAAACCCATTGCAATATCCATCGAAAGTCTTTCAATGTAAACTCTCTAGCATAGTCAAATCCAATTTACTAAATAGGATGATTCGGGGAGTGAGCCCGTGGTTGTATGATATGTGCTAGGAGTGTAGCGTAAGCAGCATTTATAGGTGGACAATGGCATAACACGTGACCGGCGTGTTTGCGTGTCAACCAACATCATAAAATATTTAAGCGTCCGCAAGTTGGTTGAATCAATCCACAAAATCCCTACGGATTCTTTGTAAGAACAGAATGAGTATTGTCATATCTTTTACATAGGACGGTCTCAGTCCTAATTTCCCTAAGGAACAGGCTTTGTAAAATGAGCGAGAGGCTTTAGAAGCAACCATTGAGTATTTTGGTTAGGCCTGAGAGTCTGAAACGCTATGTGAAGCAAGTTGGTGATAGCAATATCACCTGGGGAGCCATCACTATGATGGACGCTATCCATGGCGTCATGGATAGGGACTGCACCAGCCCTAGGCTGGTGGTGAACGGAGGCAGTAGCGTCGGTCACACGTAGTCTAGGAATCAACTTTTGATTCATGCTTCATTTCGCTCGAGAGAAGTGATGTCCATGTGATGTCTTTTGTAGACGGATCATCATATCATGACTAGGATGATCTATCCTGTCGTGACAAAGCCAATATGTGTCTAAATCTAAGAGATCTTCTCTTATAACTTTGATTGGATTAATAGCTTGAATAGTGACATAGAATCCACTAGAGAGGCCCATAAACTTCTCTAAGATGCATCTTTGTTCGCAATCATTAGAGGTGATGCAAATGAACTCCTTTCCGTTCTCTACATGCATTTTCGCATGGAATTCGTTGGCTATTCATAGGGTACGATTTGCCCTAAGAGCGTAGAGAGTTTCTGTGACAACTGTAATCAAGGTGCCATTTGGCAAGTGGAACTTGGGCTATTCCATGTCCTTGAATTAATATTGATGGCCCAGTCATCGTAGTCACAAAGTAATATGCTCAGAATCAAAATTGAGTCATAATGAAAAGAACTCGAAATTTTATTCATAAGCCAACGAAGTACATCATTGTTTCTATGATCAAAGAAAATCTAATCCAAAAAAAAGTAATATGGCAATCACCTGCATCTCTTGGAAAATAAAAAGACTTAATCAAAATCGCCAGTTTCTAGGTCTTGATCCTTGTAGTCTTCCACCCTTAGATCTAGATCGCCATCTTGATCTTCTTGTGCCATGTAATTTGCTTCCCCTGCTTCACGATACATCTTGTATGCGTTTGCAACATTCTGGGGTGCGGTACATGTTTTGGCCCAATGTTCAGTTGATCCACATCGAAAACAGACATCATTATGGTCAGGCTCCCTTGATCGAGGCGCCATTGGGGCGCGATTTG
>BDJD01007141.1:30199-53870 GCA_002564525.1 Rosa multiflora
ATCACAAAAGCGGAGGCTATGCCATCGCACTTCTAAATCAGGAAGCAGGGAGTCACGAACGTTGCCAAATCGCTGCTCTAGTTCTACCCATAGCTTTCTTGGGTCTTCCTCATTGAGGTATTCATTTTGGAGCGCGTCATTCATGTGCCTTGTCATGAGAATTATGGCTTTAGCTTGTTTTGCTTCAAAGCAGTAGTTTACTCAATGGAGAGCACGTTCTGACTAGGCTCTTGGATGGCTTCCAGAAGCCCATCAGCCTTAAGATGTTGGCGCACATCTCGGACCCACCTATGGTATCCTGCGCCAGTTGTCTCGAGTGGAACAAAGCTCAACTTGTTCAGGTAACTCATCCTGAAAAATAACACAAGATTAGGGTTAGTTTCGAGCGAAAAAAGAGATACCACAAAAAACTTATTAAATTTCTGAGCGTAGTCGCTTCCAAGAAATTAGGAATTTTCTGAGCGTAGTCGCTTCCAAGAAAATCCGATTCCAATAGGGGTTTTGGATTAGATCGAAACAAAGATGCATGTGATCAATCGTTTTCTTCTCAACAAACTCTAAGTTTGGAGGACTCTACAAGCTCTAAGTTTGGAGTGAGCATGAACCCCCACAGTTCGGCTTTTGGTCTCCCCTATAAAGAAGAAAGGGGGGTAGAAGAAGGGATGTTGGAAGTCCCCGAGAAAAGAAGAAGAAATTGAAAAAAAACTTCAAAAACTGGAACTTTTAGAAAAATTACCTTAAAAGATGGCCGGAAAGTCGTCGCCAGATAGTTACTGTAGCTGACCGGAAAAGTGGCCGGAAGTTGGCCGGAAAAGTCGCCTGATGTCGTTGACCGGAGGGTTGACCGGCGTTGACAGTGGTTGACCGGATTGCTGACGTGGCACTGGTGCTGACGTGGCTGCTGACTGGAGGCTGACGTGGATGCTGGCGTGGCAGGTTCTGCTGGGCTGACGTCAGTGGGCTACTGTGCTGGCGTCATCGGTCTTCTGGGCCAAAAGCTTTTGGGCTCTTTCGATGGGCTGAAAGCTTGGGCTCGGCTTGGGCTGCGACTTGGGCTCGGCTTCTGCTTCTTCATTTTTTTTTTCTTTCTGCCGGTTAGGTTTCAGCCTTTTCTGGTGGCCGGTTCGGAAGGTTCTAGGCCGGTTCCGGTGGAGAAATTTCAGGTTCCGGGTTTCTGGGGTGGAGATGTTGCAGGGTGTCGAGTATGGCTGCAGGAGGTGGTGAGGAAGGCTTTGAACCGGGCAGGAGAACTTTTGCTACTTCCGGTGGCCGGTTAGATGGTTTGCCGGCCGGTTATGGGGGTGGGGCCGCCGGTTCTGGACTCTTGGAGTTGGAATCTTCAAGGTGGGCGGCGGTGGTTTCTGGGATTTGTAGGCTACGAATATTAAGTTTCAGGGTTAGTGCTTAGTGCTGATAACGTGTTTTAGGGAAACAAGAATTGAGAGGAATTTGCTGTGTATTCTCATTGATAATAGGGGCCTCTTTATATAGAGGATTACAATGCATAGAATCTCAATCATACAAGGAAAGTAATTCTACATTGATTAGGATTCTAGATCCTTCTAATTAAATCCTATTACCACTAGGTCAAGTAACCTAGAGTTTGGGCTAAACACAAATTAGGTTTTCCTTCAACACTCCCCCTTGTGTTGCCCAAACGCGGTGCTTCTCTCGTTGCCTCATTAAAAACCTTGCCGAGTAACAAAAACCCAGTGGGACAAAAATAACCTCGGTCGAAGGGGAAAAAGAGCACAACACACCCTTCACGATTAGAGACGAACATGTAGACATCTCCCTCTGATGTGCTTGGAGGCTCTCGTCCGGCGGCTCCAGTGTCGGGCCAGGCTTTTAGCCTTGTCGGTGAGTGCAGTCGGGCGAGGATTTTTTTGATGGTCGTTTCTCAACCTGTTGCTGCGGCGGCGTGGCTTGAACCTTGACAAGCTTGCAAGCCTTGTGGTGGTCCTGCGTCTTCTGATCACTTAGAGGCTTTGGCGGGAGCAAACTGGTGGTACCGGCATTCTGTCCCTTGATCGGCAGCGGCTAGCAAGATGGTGTGAGGTGGGGTTTCAACGGGCTCTTTTAGATCAAAGTTCTCCGATCTGATATGGGTGCTTCGACACCATGTGGGAGAGGGTGTTTTGGGGGAGGTGGTGCTTCTTGTCAGCGAGTTGGCGATATTGGAGGAGTGGATGGTGGCCGACGGCTACTCGTGGCGATGGCTAGAGTCTTGTAACCATGGTGGCTGCTATAGCTTGGAGTTTGGCTAGGGTTTGAGTGTTTTTGGGTTTGAGCTTTGCTTTGGGCCCAACTTCATTTTTTTGTTATTTCTTTTTGTCTAATAATGCTCCCTCTTTTACGGGTGAGTGCAGTGGGCCTTGGCCTTGTATACCTTATTTCTCTATGACGTTATAATGTACCCAAAGATTAGTACTAATATACACCATGAGGGTCTTAGGCGGATGTACTGATTTTTTTGATGTTGTAGCTTAGTGTTCAAGGCGTAGTAGTCTAGGCTAGTAGTCATTTTTAATGTGTAGTCAATGCACTACTTCAACAATGATTGTAATATGAGGGGTGTTTATACCCTTCATGCTTGACCGAGTGAAGTCGTATGATTTTATATCAATGGATCAGTCTTTCGTTCCCCTAAAAAAAAAAAAACTGAGACACAAAATGTCATAGGGTTGGTTAGAAGAGTTTAAAGCAGCTCACATGGCTACCCGATTGGGGTTAGCAGCAGACCAGCACCCAAATGGTCGAAACCACCAGTTGGCTTTGTGAAGTTGAATGTTGACGCTACTTTTGATCAGACCTTGTCTCATACGGGTTTAGGTGGGGTGTTAAGAGATCATAAAGAGACTTTTCTTCATGGGTTTCAACATTCTGTTACGATTGCTCAATCAGCTAGACATGTGGAGCTCTTAGCTTTGATACTAGGGGTGCAGTTGGCCATTGATAATTATCATCTTACACCCTTGATTGTGGAAACGGACTGCCTGGACTTGGTGTCAGCATTGTCTTCATCTTCTTTGGACTGTTCGGAGCTTGGTTTTTTTATAGCAGACCTGCGTGCTCTATTACATGAAGCATTGGAAGCCCAAGTGGTTAAGGTAGCTAGGCAGGCCAATAGTGTGACCCATATTTTGGTGCAAAAGGCCAAGCATGATGATTTTCAGATTTCTTCTCAGGTATTCCTCTGTCTGTGGAGGCTAGTTTAATCAATTATTGTAATGATGCTTAATCAATGAATTAGTCTTTCATTCCCCTCCAAAAAAAAAAATCTCAATTTTCAAAAAGTATCCGTTTTATTATTGAAGTACAAAGTTAACTCCTTAAAAAAAAAAAATTTACCTAAACTCCAAATGGACTTTTCGAATACATATATAAATCGTCTTAAGAAAAAGTTATTAGGGATGAGGAGACTTTCTTTGTAACTTTAAGATTGTGAGTGCAATAAGCAAATTCAACAGCAGCCAAAATATGGATGACTAATCTACCTTTTTTTTTTTACTTGATCATGAAGAGCCATTTTGTTTCTCGACTCCCAATCTATCAACAAATTAGGGGTCAAAGATCTAACTTTAGTAATTTAATTAGATTGTGATCACTTGGGATTGCAGATTGGATCCAAATAGCAAACTTATGGGAAACCTTTACAATATGTAAAAAGACCCCAAATAAACTCATCTTGAACTTGAATAAGGGGAAGGGGAATTCCTACACTAATCTTAACAATGAAGGCAGCTTGCCCTAATCTGAATTATGATGTTCAGACCAAAAAATAAAATAAAATAAAAATCTGAATTATGATGTATGCGACATCCATGAATGGTTAATTTGCAAACATCTCACATGCTAGTCTGCCGGCCAAGAGTGCTATTATTGGTTATGTGGACATTGAAAGCTTGATCTTGACAATTGTACGTAAGGGTGGTTGTTTTGAGAACATTTCTTGTCGGGCTTTGATGGTGGACGATAGTAGAGTAAATTTCGAAAAAGAAAATCGAAAAAAAAAAAAGAAAGGGAAACTCCTTTTATGAGAGTGAATAATTGAAAAATAAGGTATTTATGCATAAAAAGGTTTTTTTTTGGTGAAAAGAAATATCTCATAGAAGGAAAAATGTCCATTTATTGAGATCTAAGCTACACTAGTCTCACTTACATCAATTGGTTTTTGGGTATTCAGAATAGTATAGACTATTATACATCAATTGTTAAAGCATAACTTTTGACTTTATTATCCTTTCGCGCCATTTATAACATACCAAAAGAAAAAGATATAAGATAGCAAATTAAAAGAGAAGTTTCAATGATTCACCAATCAAGAACGTACAACTACCTAGAAGTCACTACACATGTTTGACATCATGGACTTTTCTTTTTGTTGTGTCTTTTAATTTTCCATTTAATCCATGCATGGGAACTTTTCTTTCATTTCAATCGTCTTTTAATTGTCTGAATTGTCCTAAGCTTGCATTCTAGATTAGCCCTTGAGACACAGTCAGACTGTAATTGGTATGCAAAAATGTTTAATTGAATGGTATGTCTAAACATTGTCAAGAGATAACTATTGGTTCTGGAGTGACACTAATTTCGCATTACTATGAACTAATTAAAGACTACATTTATAGAGATCTGAAGACGTAGTAGTACCAGAAGAACCAGTCCATGGTGCATCTGATGAACGAATGAGGCTATGACTTCCACTTGGGGAGCTCCCTTGTGCAGTACTGTGATCAAACTGCTCTTCGAAGGCTCTTAACCTCGTCATTTCATCACCATGGATACTTGGATCCAGAGCCACTTCATCCACGGGGGTCCGCCCTTCAAGCATACTCACAACTGCAGACATGATGGGCCTAAGTGCAGCTGTTGGGTTAGCGCACAGTAGAGCTACTTTGATCGTTCTAATCGCCTCTTTCTTACTGAAATCGGACCCCAACCTCGGATCCACCAGCTCCAGTAAGTTCCCACTTTGTTGCAAAACAAGGGCCTGAAAATAAGCAGAGAAAATGAGTGGATGATCACAAACTAGTTACATACATATGTAGTGAAAGATTTTTTAATGAAGATTATTTATCTTACCCAATCCATAAGACATTGAATGTTCTCATCTGGTCGATATTTCATGTTGTTCTTTCCTGTAACAGTTTCTAATGCAACAACTCCAAAACTGTAGACATCTGCTTTAAAGGTCAAACAACCCCATAGAGCATATTCCGGTGCCATGTATCCTCTGCACAACAATTAAATGTTGTTTTCACCGACTGATTAGTCACTCTAATACAAAGAATTTTTACATAAACATAGAAAAGACATGTATCAACACTATATAAGTAAGACATTACATATTTTAATCACATATTTTTTTGGCATTTCAGCATGCATTTATGCTGTGAAATGAGTTACCAACTTAACTACTATAACTAATTGACAACTTCAATATTGTACTTGGAAAAAGATTAGTTTCCTCTTTAGGTCATAATTAAGATTTTGGAGACAGAAAGCTGGGTGGAAACGTAAATAAAATTAGACTCAGAAATGAAGTTGATGCAATAGATATGACAGAAGCTTACATAGTTCCAGCAATCCTGGTGCTAATGTGAGTGTTCTCCTCTTCGTCAAGCTTAGCCAAACCAAAGTCTGAGATCTTAGCATTGAGGTCTCGGTCCAGTAAAACATTCGTAGTTTTTATGTCTCTATGTACAACCTTCACCGCCGATTCCTCATGCAAATAAGCCAGACCTTTTGCTATGCCTAGGCATATTTTCTGCCTTGTAGGCCAGTCCAAATTTATGGCATCATCCTCTGGACCTGCAATTGACATACATACCTAATGATTCGGTCACTTTAGAACCTCGGAACACATGATTTCAGGATTTACATGATGAGCTTACCGTACAAAGCGCGAGCAAGGCTATTGTTCTCCATGTACTCATATACCAACAATAATTGGTTTGCTTCAATACAACATCCATACATTCTAACCAGATTTGGATGCTGCAAACAAGAGATCATGCCTATTTCGTTCACAAATTCACGATTTCCCTGCTTCGATTTTGAAGATAGTTGCTTAACTGCAATTATAGTACCATCCAATAGTATACCCTGCAATAAACATAGTAAATTAGTTTTCAATCCTAATAAAACTTAGGCCACAGAAAGTTATTTGAAGACATACAGTCGTGTTATACCTTGTAGACAGGACCAAAACCACCTTCTCCAATTTTGTTTAAAGGATCAAAGTTATTAGTGGCAGCTTTAATTTGCCTCAAGGTGAAAAAGCCAGTCTGCAGATCCAGTCCTCTCAGAACTGTCCAAAGAACCAGGTTAGGATATGAGTAATGTCTTGAAAAATCTGACACAAATTCTTTTGACGTAGTATGAGTGTGTATTTCCTAGTCCACATGGAATTTGAAAGAATAAAGCCAATATGATGTTTGAAATTAACATAGTTGATTAGCAGCACCTTCTTCCCTTGATGTCTGACTATCCACCAGACAGCCTTTCCACCAAAGAATGCCACAAATTAAGAAGAACAGGCACAAAACCGAAGCTCCAACTGAAACTCCAACCACAATATACATCTCTGTTTTGGAATGCTTGAACTCTACAGAGCAATAAAAAGAACAGAGAAAATCAACAAAATAGTTCTATGATATACTGCCGTAGATAGGGCATAACAACCGAGAATGGCCTTTCCCTTAATAAACAACCAAAAACGGTAATCTGTTTGAATGTTTCATACATCAAATATAGCTAGAAGACAGGAAACAGATGCAATAATTGGAATTAAAAATAAGATTAACATAAGCTTGTTCTTTGATAATCTGGGTACTTCGTAAAGTATACTAGCTATCTTGATCTACATTTTCCAATTTATTGCAATGAAAACATAAACTTGTCCCTTGGTTCCTTTAATTTTCTCTTCTGAACATGTACAAAACAAATGGATTGTAAAGCCCATAATAAAGATCTTAAAACAGACTTAAAAGTGTGTATGTGCAAATTCAGAAGATTACCAGCTTCTATAGAAATGGCTGATATAAGGGGACCATAGACTCCCCGTCTAGGGGATGCTGTTGTGCCTTTTCCAGACCAATGAAAACGAATCTCTAGAGTTTTGTTTGTAACTTGAACTGCATTTGTTTCTATAATGTATACCTTGTCAACCCCTGGTGCTTCCTTTACGATGTCAAAATTCTTCCATACAAGTTTCTCCTGGAACAATTGTCATCAATGAGAAACATTCTGTGCGCATTAAGATTGCATTAATGGTATGATTCAGTACCTGGATGTAGACATCAAATATCCGTCTTCCAACACTCTGAAAAGATCTATTGGCTCGTATTATTATCTCCGCAAAGTGAAGTTTGACAGTATAATTTCCATCTCCTAAGCAGTTTGCATAATATGTGAGAGAAAGAGGACTGAGGCGCGCATGAGTGTACAACTGAGAGTTTTCCATTCCAAGTAATGATACATTATTTGCTATGTAGTCTTTAGAGGTGACATTAGTGTCCCAGAAAACTCCAGTGCTACTGGTTCCCCAGTTAGCTCTCACTGGAACAAATTTTGCTCCACCTCCAAGATCTGTATCATCTTCAAATTTGATTCCTCCAACGGTGGTCGATTCTCCACCACAATTTATATGCAATGTGTACTGAACTGTTCAGTAACAGCAGATAAAAAAAAATCAGATAAGAGAAAATATTTGAGTAGGTTAATGTTATTTATCATATACCATTTACTATGAGGTCATATGGAAACTTAAGCTAACAACTAAGTTCTTTGTACAAAATATTTACAAAGTTAAATAATTAAAAAGCTAACCACCGTTTGATTCCAATCTATTTAATCAGATTTTGATTCTAAGATATGTATTGTTACCTTTTGTACATAAATATTTCTCCAGGCACGCTCCAGATAATCTAGATTAGTGAAGTATAATAATCAGCTTATGTAATAAGTCCATAAAGTGAAAAGAAAAGAAAAAACAATGGCTTCATCTTCAAAGACTAGTAAGTATGAAGCTTACGAGTTGATGTTTGGTGCAGAAGAGCTTTTGAAAACGTTCCTGATACATGTCCAATCAGTTGAAAAAGAAAAATTAGAGGTGAATGAAGACCATAGAGTGCTTAGTATGCTAACTACACAGAAAACAGTTCTTACAGGGATTCGCTACATGTATGTGGCTCAGAGTCCTTGGAAAAATTATTGTAAGAAACATCTATCTCGCTGCACACAAATATGATAAAATTGTAAGCGAGTATAAATCCACTGTAAATTACATGTTAGAATATTGATAAAGGTTCATTTAAATGCTTAAAGGATTAGTTAATGACAGAATCCTAGTCATTGATGATTTTAAATGCTTCAAACAGTAGATTTGAAAAAGAAAAACTGAAATATTCTATTAACAATTGCTAATACTAATAGGTCTGCTAGACACCTTAACGAAACAATTAAAAAAAAAAATACTAAAGACGAAAGCAAATTTGATGTAGGATAGAAGACATACTAGCGGCCATCTTTGCTCTGAGTCCAATTTGGAATAGAGTCATTGAGCAAGTTGCTTGTCAGATAACTATTCCAAAAGAAATCACAGTCACATTCTGTTGAAGTAATTACTAATTAACTACAAAAGGCGGGTTATATGGGGTAAATATGTGCTTATGTATATATGAAGATACTATACGAAGGGGAGGTCCCCCTGCTTCATGATGTATGCTAATCATGACATATATGAAATTCACATTTCTTACATGTACTGCAAATTTTTTGCATCCAGAGCCATAGCTTCAAGATCAGGAAAACGTCCTTCCAATTTGTTGAAGCTGAGATCTCTGTAAGATAATAACTAGAGGATGCTATAAAAACCGGAAGCTTACTATTTGGAAGCTTACCGAAGAAAATGAACCTTGTTGATCAAACTGATATCGAGAAAGCATTAATTGAATATGCCTTACGTACTTGAACGAGTACTAGAATAAATAAGATTAAAGAATAGCAGTAAATTACAATTTATTCAATCCTGCCATTGCTTTTAAATCAGGAATAAGTCCAGATAAACCACAGCTCCTCAGCATTCTGCAATATAAATCAATATGAGCACAGTCGGGGATGAACATGGATTAGTCTGAAACTATAGATGAAAAAGAATGCAACATGTTTTAGACTCACAATCTTTTCATTTTTTTCATATTAGTCAAGTTTGGAAATACTGAACCCCCTCCGTTTAAGTCACTGATCCTTCTGCATCAATTGCATCATAGTTAATTGTTAAGAATCCCTGTGATATGAAGCTATGGTGTGTTATACTGTTAATGCAGTGATGAGCTCAATGCGGAACTCACAGTTCTGTTAGATTACTCAAGACAGAAATGCTAGACGGAATGGGGCCTTGTAGACCACTAGCTTGGATCTCTCTGTCAAATACAGAATTTAATATGGATAGAGATTACACCAATTCTATAATTTATGAATTATATCAAAATAGCAAACAGCACTTACAATTTTATAAGTTGATTCCAACTTCGAAAAAAGTCTGGAATTCTTCCAGTGAAGTTGTTACTGCTTATCCTCCTGTATAAAGGGAAAATTCATAACATGACAGCTGAACATTTTTTAACAGGAATATTATGAGTCATTATGTGTCACTTACAATTCTGTTAGTTTGTTCAGATTAGTGAGATTCACTGGTAACGCTCCTGTGAGATTGTTTGCACTAATAATGCTGTAGATCAATACCAGTACCAACTCATCAGTTACTTACTTTTTTGAGCTATTTATAATTTTCTTTTAAATCAACAATAAGAGAAAACAAACTAGGTTTGGAAGAAAAGGAGCTTACAGATTTTGCAAGTTAACCAACTTCCCAAGTTCAGGAGGAACAGTTCCAGTAAACATGTTAGTCTCTAGATTCCTGAAAACATAATATATTCTTTTCATCAAAGCAGGCTAAATCAAATGAAATTTAAAATTGATTTGACAAAGACAATGAAGAATTAGATGGAGATAGAGGCAGGGCATACAAGTATTTTAGAGTGGTGATGTTTCCCAAGAAGGCAGGGATTGGTCCAGATAAGTTGTTCACATTAAAGGACCTGCAGTTTACTCATAGTCTTAGTGCAATCATTATAAGCCATTATTGGACAACCAAGAAATGCAGTTAGGAATTGAATTTACATATATTCCAACTTTGTAGAAGCCCATTCACTCGGTATATTACCACTAAGAAAGTTCCTCGTGAAATCGCTGTAAACAAGGGCAAACATATTAGTTATTATAACACTAGCATTTGAGAAAAAAAAAACTAAAAAGTTTCAGAGGTACCATGGCATATTAGAAAATCCTTACATGTGTGTAAGGTAGGGTAACTTTGAAATAGATGGTGGAAGAACACCAGCAAGATCTTGCCCTTTAAGAAAACTGTATTCGAAAAATGTCAGAGCTGATCATAAAATTCAAACTTTGCAGGAAAAAGGAGTCATGATGTCCTTACATATCGATGTATCATATAACCATAAACAAAGGGATTCTCCCAAAACAGAAAGGAAAGGAAAAAAAAAAAAAATATATATATATATATATATATATACACCCACCTAGACATTTGCTCATACACATGCTGTGCATGAAAAATCAACTCAAAGAGTGCAATACAAACCCAGCAAGATATTACAGAGGAATTAAAAACATACACATCAAACAGGCTTCGAATGCACCTACATGTAGATGACATGGCATGAGCCATCAGGGAAGGAGCAGTTGCAAGTGAGAGTGTTGTTGAATAGAGGTCTGTCATCAGATTCTGGGGTAGTCCAGCTTGTGTCATTGAGGCACGGGTCTACGCTGAAGTTCCAGTCTTTTTTTCCCATTTGTGTAGCAATTTCTCGTAGGGCTTGCACTGCAAACACAATTCAAACCCTTCAAGTTTACACTTTTCTGTTTTGAATTTAAGATTTTCATTTTCGAGATGATCGTCACTTTAATTTTGGTTGGCAAGTGCTTTCGAAATTCAAAATCAGTTGTTGGAAAGCTTGAGAGAGAAATAAATAATAAAAAAATCATGACAAAAAAAAGAAGAAATTTTTTTTTGTCATGGTGTCTTTTTTCCTTGAAATGACAATTTTAAAAAAAATTATTCTTCTTCTTCAATGAAAAAGAATTTAGAAAAAACAACCATGACCAAAAAAAAAAATCTTCTTCTTCTTCTTCAGTGAGAGAGAAATAAAAAAAATAAAAAAACCATGACAAAAAAAAAGGGTTCTTGATCAAAAGCCTTAAGAGCAAGTCCACTGGTTTGCTCTTGATCGGGCATAGTCAAGAAAAACCTGACTACATGACCTTGAGATGGATTTTGCTCCTTCCACCGGTGGTTTTTTGCCTGGGCAAAACCAACCCTTTCTTGACTACAGCCAAGAAAATAGTCATCCCCATGACTATTTCCATGACCAGCCAAGCCCAGATGCCAGCTAGGCCAGGCCATATCGTGGCTGACGTGAGGAGGAGCTCAGCAATGGTCGACGCGCCAAATGGAGGGAGTGGAGGACTGGGCATCGACGCGTGGCGCCGCAAAGGCAGCTCGACTGACGCCACAGAGCTGCCGGACGATTTGCTCCGCCTGGGCTTTTTCGATCTCGGCCTGGGGGAAGATTCTGGGCGGTTTGACGCCACAGACCGGCAGGACAAGGTGAGGAGACCTCGAGGGTGGCCGGGTCCTTGGCCAGAGGACGGAGAAAAATCCGGGTCGGGTCGGACGAAAAACAACGGGTCTGGTGCAGCTGCGAGAGAGAGAACTTTGCTATTTATAGAAAATTTTCAGATTTCAAAAATTCATAATAAATTCATACGAACTCCGAATATTGCGTTCCATGTATGCACGAGATCGTATCAACGATCTCTATAACTTTCATGAAGGAAGTTTTCCCAAATTATGTATGTGTAAAAAGTCGATTTTCGAGACCCCCCTAAAATTATATAATAATGAACAGTGTTGACCGGGCAAGAAAAACAACGGGTGTAAACCTATGTCCAGTGGCAGTGAATAGTAACTTGACTGGTTGAATTCTTGACTTCTCGACTTTGCCTTTTCTTGACTACGGGTGCACTTGCTCTAAAATGAGCCAAAGTTATCCCACTTACTCCAGCAACAGATTTTTATTCTCATCATCTACACAATTTGACATCAAATGACCATTGTGCCCTCAACTCAATTAAGAAATTGCAGCCACTGCCATTCTCTCTCTATCCCATCCCTTCGCCGGAGCTTGCCTCTCTCTCTCTCTCTCTCTCCCCCCCTAGCACGACTTCGGTGGATTTCCACGGCGGTGATCTTTCCGGGCGTTGATCAAGAGGTGGAGGTAGAGGATTCACTGCGTTTTCCGGCGCTGATCCATCGGAAAGCGACGGTGCTGTTCACGTCGTCGTTTCTTCGACTCCGGTAGCCAAGCCGATCTGACTCATCGTCTCTCTCCTCTCTCTCTCTCGCACGACACCTCTCTCTCTCTCTTGCAGATTCCGACAATCACTACTAGAAATATAGCCTATGGGCACAGCACCATTGGGTACGAGCAAGCATCTGTGGCTGTTATTAGATCAATAGGGACAGTTGGTCTTGTTTAGTGGCAAATATGGTGATGCTCACCAATATTAGTGTTTAGCAGCACATGAGCGAGACCATCCGTCCCATAAGAGGGCTTGGGAACTACGGGAACCACGGACAATTAAGTTTCCGTCTCCAAATTTTAACATTATCACGCGCGGGTCCACATAAACTGAGTTGAAAATTCATTTTCGAATTTTTTATAACTAAAAAAAAAAAATTCATCCGTCGCCCACTGGTTTCCTATTGATTTAAAAGGGTTTCTCTCTCTTCTCTCCCCTTCTCCAACCTCAGACCCTCTCACTGCCATCGTCAGCCTCCGTCCAACGGCCAAACGATGCAGCTGGGGAAGATGAACAAAATTTCGACCACGAAGTTGTTGATTGTCGTTAGATCTGTCGGTCAGTGATCGCTGATCTCCGGTCACTTCCTATCCAGAAGCCAACATCAGTTTCTTAAGGTTTGCAACTTGTCAGATCTCTCCTCTACTAATATAGATGTTTAGTATTCAGATCTGGATATTATCGGTTTCTTAAGCTAGCTAATCTCTTAAGAGTGTAGTTTATCTTATCTTTGACCCTTGTAGTTGTTTAGTTTGATTACAATTGTATCTCATAGCTTTGGCTTGAATCTATTGATGCCCCCATGTTTTTATAATCAAAGATATCAATCATCTTTATGCACTAATTTTCTCTCTAAGGGCCATTCGAAAGTGGGTATCTTGATTTAGAATCATGGATTGAGATAAGCATACAAATCTCAGGATGTGTTCGAAAATTAATTGCTGCTTTCCAATTGATTTTGGTTTTGATTTATATATACAGTGCTCTATAGACATTTCTGTGACGTTTGTATGCCTTTCTGCAGCCAAGTATGTATTGAAGGAGGTTAAGGCTATAATCACATATTCATTGACGGGGAGTTATAAAATATCTTGCTACGTCCAGGTTTGGTGTAATTAACTGACTTATTTTCTTCTTCTTGTGCTAGAATAATTTTGGGTCGACTAGTGGACCCGGATCTGATGAGATACATTGATGATAAAATGGCCAAGTTCTATAGATCTTCAAGAAGTAAGTTGTACATTAGATATATAAATTGGTTAGATGTATATTCAAGTTTGTTTGATGAGAAAGTGGCACAATATTTTGAAAATCATTTTAATTTCTTTCGTTTTTGGACCGTTTCACATGACATTATGACTCATTATGATATTTCATTCTATTTGGTTTGTAGGATTCACCTCTAGTAGGAGCATCACAAACACCAGTGTCAACACTATTGAAGAAAGCTTCGGAGAATATGAATTCTCCAAATGTAATGAATATTTCAAAGCACCAAAAAAAGGTAGAAATTTTTCTCGTACAGTTTTACTGATGGTATATTAATAAGTAGTGCAACTTTAGCTTTGGAGCAACTTCTGTAGTTGAAAATGGATTATTAATATGATCTGCTAGTGGCAATAGTATTAATAAGGGTTTAGTGTTGCTTATGAAGATTTGATTAATTCTTGCCTTATCCCATCAACAACCTGATATTAACTTTTGCCTTATTCTATCAACTATCTTAGACTTACTTCATGCATTGCAGGTCATTTTTGATGAATATGAAGTTGAAACTGGTAATGGAAGAACTATTAAACTGAAAACAAGAAGCACAGACATGTTTGAGGTATGAACCTGGTGACTTCTGTGAAGCTGTACTCAATTTCCGTGGTCACCTTCAGAATTATGTATCTTTATGTCCACATACATTTCCCAATACTGAATTTTAATATCTGTATAACATCAGGATCCAAGATAAATAAGACAACGAGTACACCAAAAGTCAAAAGCCCCCGGAGTGTAGTCATGGTTAGCTAACCCATTACTTTATTTCAGTTTTGTAATATCTTGTAATCCATCTACTTTCTCATGTCTCAAATTGCTTGGAAGCTTGGCTTGTACTAGTTTTGGATAGAATATTTTTGAGTGATACTGATAGCATTGCTCAAAGAATCCTCATGCTTTTAGAATTACAATTCCAAATTTTATTCTGATTAGTAGTTTAACATTTTGTTGGTAAGGTTGTAGAGCAGATAAAATCTGTCAATAATCTAAGGTTGAATGTTGTTGCCTTGTTTGTTTGTTTAGGATGTTATTGGCGCAAGGACAGTGATCGCAGGAGATAGCGAAGAATTGGATCTCATTGAAGGTTGATAGAGAAGTTTAATATAGTTTGTTTGTATTTCATAGCTTTTATAACTTTGAATGTATATCGTTCTTGTAAGTTGCAGAGTAATATACTTTACTGTGAAATATATGGTCAGTATCCAAATACCAGTTATGGTATCCAATACCCAGAATGGGAAGCCAAGCCGTAAGCTGAGCCGCATGTGCCAAGCTAATATATTAATATTTTTTTTTGTTCAAAAATTAAAGATTTGCCACGGACAAGTGGTAACAGTGGGAAAGGTGCTATAATAAATTAAAGTAAAAGTAGACAAGTGAACTGTTTATGTCAGAGAGCAGCGCGTGAAAATTTTTAAGGGTTGGGGCCAGATTGGGCACGGACAGTTTTAGTGGTGGCTAAGAGGGGCAAATCTTAAATGGAGTCAGTACAAATCGTCACGGACATTAAATCTGTAGCTAATGACCAATAGGCACAGTAATCCGTCCCTAATAACGTCAATGGCCATGAAATAATGGCTGTGGCCATAGGCCATATTTCTAGTAGTGAATCCAACACACACGTCTTGATCTCCAGCTCGTCGGTCTCCTCACAACAGCAATCGAGGCTTGCAACCGGCAACAGTAACCGAGGCGAGCAACGAATCTGCAACCGAGGGCCTGATTTAACATTCAGACATCTTCGTGCTCTGGTTTCGATCTTCTGACTGGGATAAAAAAAAACAATCGAGGACCTGCAACAGGCGAAGAAAGGTGCAGCGTGGGTGCCCAAATCAATTTTTTTTTTAAAGTAATGGGAGAGAAGGAAAGACAAAACAAATTTTGAATGTCTATTGCCCCCCCCCCCCCCCCCCCCCCCCAATAGACGTCTATTGGGGGGCAATAGACGTTTTTTAATTGATATAATCTCTTCATTTTTTTCTTTAATCAAAGTTTTATTTGTGTAATTTTTGGAAAATTAGTTCCCATTTCAGTAATCAAAACGTCTATTGGGGGGCAATACACATCTATTAGGGGGCAATAGACTATCGGGGCAATAGGCGTCTATTGAGGGGCAATAGGGGCAGTAAAGATCTATTGGGGGCAATAGATGTCTATTGGGGGCAAAAAAACATTTCCGGTGAGATTTTCAGCAAATTCCGGTGGGCGGAGGTCGGTGACCTGATTTCGGCGAAAGTTGGCCGGATTCCGGCGAAGTTGACCAGATTCCGGCGGCCGGTGACCGGGCTCCGGCGAAGTCCCCTATGGTCTCTCTCTCTCTCTCTAAGTAACAAAGGTGAGGGTAAAATGGTATTTAAAAAAAAAAAAATCTTAATGGGGTATTAGGGAAGACCTCCTTAAAGTATTTTGGGTAAGAGGAAATTAAAAAAACTTAGTGGGGTAAGTGGGAAAAAAATCTCTAAAAATGGTGTAAATGGACAAAAACCCAAAATAAAAAAACAAGAAGAATTTTTTTTCTTGTCATGGTTTTTTTTTCCTTGAAATGACAATTTTAGCCCTTAAAGTGGGCTTTTTTTGTGAAACTTAATGTCCAAATTAGACGGAATGGACACGGTTGAGGAAAATTGGAAAGCTCGACGGGTAAACTGATTAAATTGAGAGGACAGGGACTAACATGAAATTACCCCCAAACCTCAGGGGGGTAAACTAAATTTAATCTAAATATAAATAATCGTGTTTCTACTTAAATAAAAAACCTACCCGACCAGTTCGAAAGAGACTTTATGTGGTCACTGTGGTAGCACATTTCAATTATTTTTTTTATCAAAAAGTAGAAAGGAGATTCAAACTCTTCGAAAGACTTTTGAATCTATGCATATAGGTGCGGAAGCTCGATTTGGTGGTGGTGGTAGCCATGACTAACCGACCTCACACACACCGTAAGCGAGCTCACACACACTTGGGCCGCGTTTGGTGAGCTTGACCGGATTAGATAAGTAGATAGGATAGGATTGGATTTGATTGTAATCAAATCTTGGATGTGTTTGGTACAGCAGGTTTTCTGAAGGGATATTGAAAATATTAAATATATAAAAAGAGCCTCCTCCCCTCGACGATTCCTTCGGTCATTTGCTCACCGTCGAGATCAGCAGCCCCGGTGCCGATCGGACTGTCGACAAAGACTGCTCCCGGAGCGCCTGCCAGGTCTCTTGCTCTGGCTTCTCAAATGCCAAAAAATCGCCGCCTCCTTCGCCTTCGTCGCCCCCATCCGCGTAGCCCGATTAGCCGGCCGAGTCGGCCTAGTTGCGACTCTACCGAGTCATCTACGGCCTTATGATCTTCGTGCTCTTGTTGCTTTGCGTTGAGCTCGTCGCCTACTTTAATGGCATTTCAGTCCGTCGTTGGAATCGTCATCTGAATCATCGTCGTCGGCTCCACATCAGAGTCAATTACCTGGTGCCGCCGCTACAGACCTTCACCAACGTCTGCAACTCTGCATTGTGTTGTTATCAAGTAGAAGAGGTCCAAGAGAGTAGAGAGAAAACCAGTTGGATTTGATTTATCTTACCTTTTCAAGAGGATTTCTAATCCAAGTCTGATTGGAAACAATATTTCCGGCACACACTTAATTGGGATGCCAAACATGACAACTTGCCTGATTGGCAATTTCTTTTCATACGTACCCATCCCTTATATCAAGGCAAACAAACGCAGCCTTGATGTATAGAGATAAAGTACACACAGGAATTATCTTAGACGAAGAGTAAAGATGTACGTGTACCTTCAGTATCAGGAAGATGAGTCGAAAGAGCTTCAACTTTGACTGATCCAAAACTGCAGTGAACTAGTACCACCACCAAGTTGAGGTTCATGATGGTTTTCCAAACACTGACTCCAACTCTAATTGCCATCTTCATTTTCTTCGATCTTACGTCGACTTAATCCGACTAACCTAGCTAGCCTGCGCCCAGATACTAATATTCCAGCTTGATGAACTATAGATTTTTACTAGCTAGCTCGTCGGTTTTTAAAGTGAATATCTATGTATGGATCATAATAAATGAAGGGACCCTATAATAAATGAAGGCACCCTAGATCGGGACTTATGGATCAGGGAGGCTTTTCTACATGGAGACACTTAGAAATATATATGTACCATCAATTCATGCATTTGCTTTCAGTCTTGACTACTTATTTGGTTTCCATTACTACTGAGGTGTGCTGGTCGATCCATGAATTAGGAAACAATTAAGAAAGTAGACTGACCGCCACTTCGTACGTAGATTTTGCATAGTCATTAGTCATTACTAATATGCTTTTTTTAATTTTTTTTTTAATTTTTTAAGTTTAGAGTTCATATTACTACTGAGGTGTGCTGGTCGATCCATGAATTAGGAAACAATTAAGAAAGTAGACTGACCGCCACTTCGTACGTAGATTTTGCATAGTCATTAGTCATTACTAATATGCTTTTTTTTATTTTTTAAATTTAGAGTTCATACAACCCAATTTCATAGATAAGAAAAGTATAAAAAACGACTACCTGTTTAGACAATATGAGCGCAGAGTAGTCTATGCTAACGAAATCTTACTTTAAGTAGATCTAGTAAAATACTGTGTCGTGTTGTGTCGTATTAAGTTTGTTTTGTATATTTATCGTAGAACATGATAGTAAAATACTGTGTCGTGTTGTGTCGTATTAAGTTTGTTTTGTATATTTATCGTAGAACATGATAACAAACCATTCAACTAACATGTGGAGAATACTAAAACCAAAACCAAACCATTAAATTTTGTGTTAACCGTTAAACTCCGTTATAAAACTAAGTAATTCGTATAGTGTTGGTGACTCAAAATTCCCTAAGGAATTTTGACTCACCAATGAATGCGGACTGAAGCGGAGCTGACCGACAACAATCGAGAAGCATCTTTAGAGCGTTGATTCAGTCATTCAGAGTCGAGGTGGGGACCTCGGAAAGCTGTGGACCTCTTAGGTTGGACTATGTTTTGTCCTCTTCCCTAACTTATTCAATTTTGATTGCTATAGGTTCCTCCTAAAAAAATGTGTATTTTAAGGATTTGTTATTAAATTAACAATGTTAAATTGTATTTATATAATTAGCTATGATTTTGTGAAAATGAGTGAACATGGCTCCCATGATAAATAAGTAAATACCCAATGAATAAATTTGAAGATAAGATACAAAAATACAAAATAGACATGTGAGATATGTGAGTCTTGTTTGGATTATTATATATTTACGAGGAGCCGGGATTTTGCATGCAGAACCCAGAAAATAACAGTACAAGGTACGATGGCCCCATGGACCTGATTGCCGAGCACCGTACAGTTTCCTCAATTCCATTCGACAAAAAAAAAATTATTATGATTATTTCGCTTTCCGGCTTTGTTAGTTTGTTTAACTATGTAAACTAACCAATAAGCTTATAATTTTAGGCGCAAGATAGGACTTAATAAGATGGGAGTATTCTAGGTAGAAAGTTTCAATTTTCAGAAATTTGATTGAAATATTTTATGAGATACTGATCCATAATATACTGATATTAGTTGATCCAACAAAAAGAAAGCTTGATACATGGTAAATTTTGGTCATTTTCAAGTGTTTTAGCTTTAACAACATCAATCATCATCCATCCGAGTCATGACAAGTGTATGAACATCTTCTAAATAGGTTGGTTTCAGTGACTCAGTTTCAACATCTCGATATCTATTTCAGTATTTCTACCTAAGACCATCACTCCATTTCTACATAACTGAAAAGCAAAAAACAAAAAAAGAGGAAAAGATTTAGTGTTCAATCCATTTTGTTGACGAAGAAACCAACTCTTATTGACTCTACATGTTCGTTTTTTTTAAAAGAACTCTACATGTTCTTGTTTGACATTGATTGTTGTTAGGAATTAAACTAAACTAATGTCCATCTAAAATATTTGCAACTTGGTGATTACACGCATTTTTATACACGTTATTACATTCTAAGCACTAGAATTAAGCTAATCTCTAAATTAATTATTATGTAAGTAATCCATTTTTATTTACTTGTAGGAAATAAGTAAAATTGCGGAAACCGATACAAAAATGTGCAAAATTGAAGCAAAATAGAGTTTCCGACAAAAGAACGAAATAGTCAATGTGGGTCAATCATGGTCAACGCCATCAAGGGAACGGAATCTAATTGCCTCTGATAGTATTTGCGGAAATACGTTGAGAAGGGAGAAGAAAGAAGAAAAGAAGAAATAAAAAAGAAAAGAAATATATATATATATATATATATAATAATAATAATAATAATAATAATAATAATAATAATAATAATAAGAAAATGAAAGAAGAAGTCAAGGCCCTACACGTGTTCATCTTCTAATTAATCAAGTAAAGAGTTTGCTTAATTATACTTGTTGACCTCTTCTTTCTTTTCAGCACGTGGCTGCTCCTCTCTTAGTTTGGCACATCAGCCCTCATCTTAGACCAATTTCCTCTCTCACGAAATCTGGAGACCACCACCTTTATATTTGATTCTTTCCTTTCTCTCAACAACAGAGCACAGCGTCGCGCTCCATCAAAACAGGGTAGCCCCTTGGGCTGCTCTCATTCTCTCCTTCCTCCTCTAGTTTTCATATTTTCTTTAGTTTATTTTAGGAATTTGAAGGAATTACTCACCCAAATCTTCAAGGATTCATCAAAGGCCTCTACCTCTACAAGATTCAAGACTTGGGGTAATTGTGGGAATTGTAATTCAAGACTAGTTATGCTAGCTTTTTAGCTATTTGTGATTATTCTTATTTTCTCCTACACTTCTCTACTTTTTTCCCTTTGAATTTTGTATCTTTGATGTTCATAATTATGGGTTGTGAGTAATTTCCTTGTTGGGAGTTAGGGTTGTGTCCCTAACCCAAATTTTGTGTAAAAGATGTTTAATTTAATGTAATGATGCAATTTTTATATGATGGATGCTTATATCAATTATTGTTGGGTTGAAATGCATGTCTAGGAGCATAGTCAACTCTAGGATATGTATTTTGAGCATGTCTAGGACAGAGTTAGAGGCTTGACCCCCTCTAATTTCTAAGCTAGAAACCTTCAATTTAGTATTCGAGGCGTTATAAGCATGGTGATTTACACCCGTTGCGTGATTGCGGGGGCGGGTCGCTTAGTAGTCTAATTCCTCGATCTCTACGCCTCTCCTCTTGATGTGAATTAGTGACCCTTGAACCGGCTCTAATTCATGTCAAGTGAGTTCCTACGGCCATTGAACCGGAGTAGGAATACCATGAAAGAGAATTTTGGTCCTTGAGCCTTGAACCGCCTTGAACCGGAGGCCTACTAGCAGACCTAGCGGAGGCTACATCAAATTTGCACGGAGGCTAGTATGTCTTCTAGCCTTGAACCGGAGGCTATACCATCTCACTTCTAAGTCAGGAAGCAGGGAGTCACAGACGCTGCCAAATCTATCTTTGAGTGAGACCCACAGCCTTCTGGGGTCTTCTTCATTTATACACTTGTACTGGAGTGAATCATCCATATGACGAGTCATTAGGATGATGGCTTTCGCCTTATTTGCCTCTAAGGCCGCTCTATTTGCTTCCAAAGCCTGAGCTTGCTCAACAGTTAGCATGTCCTGGCTAGGCTCGAGAATCGTATCCAAGATTCCATCGGCCTTGAGATGCTGGCGGATATCAAGAACCCACCTGTGATATTCAGAGCCAGTTGTTACCAATGGAGCAAAGTCCAATTTGTTCAGGTTACTCATCCTGAAAGCGAACAAGAAATTAGGGTTAGTTTCGGAGCGAAAAAGGCTTCCACCAAAATAAATAAAATTTCTGAGCGTAGTTGCTTCCAAGAAATTAGGAATTTCCGAGCGTAGTCGCTTCCAAGAAATTTGATTCCAAGAGGGGTTGGATTAGATCGAAACAATGATGTTTGTGGTCGATCGTTTTATCTCGACAAACTTTAAGTTTGGAGAACTCTACAAGCTCCATGCTTGGAGTGAGCACGAACCCTCACAGTTCGGCTTAATTTGGTCTCCCCTGTGATAAAGAAAGGGGGTAGAAGAAGGGAGGTTGCAAGTCCCCGAAAAAGAAGAGAAATTGAATTTAAAAACTCTAAAAACGGGAACGTTTAATAAAAAATACCTCGAAATAGGTCGCCAAAAAATTTGACCGAAAAATTGGTCGGAAAAAGTCGCTCGAAAAGTTGCCGCAAATAGGCCGAAAAGTTGTTGACCGGAGGTTTGACTGTTGACCGTTGACCTATGCTGACGTGGCAGTGGGTCCCTGTATGCTGATGTGTCAGTGGGTCAGGGTGCTGATGTGGCGGTGGGGTCTGCGTCAATGGGCTTGGGCTTCTGGGCTTCTTTTGCTTTCTCCTTTTTTTTTTTCTTCTTCTCTTCTTCTTTTCTGCCGGTTCAAGATGCAGTAGCTCAGGTGGCCGGTTGAAGCCTTTTTAGGCCGGTTTTTGTACTTTTTCTTCCGGTTCGTGAAACTTCATATCAATGGGCTTCTGCTACCAAAATTTGGTGGACATTGGAGGTCCGGAAGATGGTGAACCGGTGGAATATTTGCTGCGAGTTGTATGGAGCTTCCGGTGGCCGGTTCGGTAAGTTTCAGGTCGGTTCTTGGGGTGGGGCCGCCGGTTCTGGACTCCTGGGATCGAGTTCTTCAATGTGTGAGGTGGAGGCAGAAAAGGGTTCAAGGTTTTGTATTCGGATTCAAGGTTTTTAGTTTCTTGAATCAGAGTTTGGCTATTTGTTTCAGGGTTAGGGCTTCGTGCTGATAACGTGTTGCAGAGAAACTGAATTTGAGAGGAATTTGCTGTGTATACTCATTGATAATAGGGGCCTCTTTATATAGAGGATTACAATGCATAGAATCTCAATCATACAAGGAAAGTAATCATACAGTGAATAGGAATCTAAATCCTTCTAATTTAACCCTATTACCACTAGAGCAAGTAACCTAGAGTTTGGGCCAAACACAAACTAGGGTTTTACTTGAACAATAAGAACTAAATCTTACAAATAAGAATAATTTGCTCTCCACTTGCCACATGTCATGAGTTAATTTACTTTCTTACCATTAACTACTTATTTTGACTTCTAATCCCTTTATAAGGATTAAGTATTACAAATAAGGACAATCTGCTCTCCACTTGCCACATGTCATGGGTTAATTTACTTTTTTACTCTTAATTCCTTTTTTTCACTTCTAATTCCTTTATGATACTTTTTTTTTTTTAAAGAATAATCTCATACTTGTCCAGTTCTACTACATCACTTGTACTCATGTTCTGCTACTACACTCGTCATCGCCTAATCCTGCTACTGTACTCGTCCAATCCTGATACTGCAGTTGTACTTGTGTTCTGCTACTGCGCTCGTCATCGTCTAATCTTGCTACTGCGCTCATCCAATCCTACTACTGCACTCGCTGCACTCATACTGTCCAGTTCTGCTACTCGTCATCGCCTAATCCTGCTACTTGTTTGGACCTGAATTTAGCTACTCTTGTGTACGACCATTTTGAGAAGAAATGGGACTGATTTGGCACCCATTCAAGATAAATAGTTTGTGAAGTCATACAACCAAGGGAAAAGTGTCGGTTAGTCACTCAGCTTGATTTGAGGTTTTAGGAACGGACGACCGAGGGAAAAGTGAAGTCATACAACCGAGGGAAAAGTGTCGGTCGGTCACCCAGCTTGATTTGAGGTTTTAGGAACGGACGACCGAGGGAAAAGTGAAGTCATACAACCGAGGGAAAAGTGTCGGTCGGTCACCCAGCTTGATTTGAGGTTTTAGGAATGGACGACCCAAAAATCAGTGAGTTGGACCATGCAGCCATATGTTTGGTTTAGCCCGAGTTCAAAAGGGTGGTTACGCATATGGGCCGAAATGAGAATTAAAAGTGTTCGGCCAAGTTTAGGCAACAATATCGACTG
>BDJD01007143.1:11113-29551 GCA_002564525.1 Rosa multiflora
TTTAATGTCGAAATGACGAGGGATCAAGTTAATTTTTTTACACATTACATAATAGTACACTATAAATAGATGGGTAATGTCAAACTGATTGATTTTCAATTTCGATTATTTGGATCACACAAACTACTTACATGCCTACTAATGTGGTTTCAACTTAATTAGTTACACGTAAAAGTATACCTTCCGAGACAAACAAGGTCGAGGAAATAGAATCTATCAAATTTGACTGATAGATATTATCATGACATAAAGAAATGGTAATGGTCCCAATTTCAATTTTTTTCGTCTTAATTTGGGTCTCGATCTACATAGTCAACCGTAAACTCTAAATACACATTAAACTAAGATGCTCGCAATCGCTCACTTGCAATTTATTTTTTCGATCTGCCAGCTTTTACACTCTTGTGAGTATGAGCTATATAATCTAATCTAAAAATTTTGGAATATTTGTCTCTTTGTGATTCAACTCCCGAAGTAAAAGTTTATAAAGGGTTGACGCTTTATTTAATGTAAGAATAATGATGAATCGAGTTAATTTTTTTTACACAATACTTATTAATATACTATAAATAGATATGTAATGTCAAATTGATTGATTTCCAATTTTGATTATTTGGATCGTACAAATATTTACATGCATACTATATAATGTAGTTTAACTTATTTAAATTAGTTACATGTAAAAGTATACTTTCCATGACAAACAAAGTGGAGGAAATATAATTTATCAGATTTGACCGTTCGATATTATCTTGACATAAAGAAATGGTTATGGTCAAAATTTTAATTTTTTTCGTTGTAGTTTGGGTCTCGATCTATGTGGTCAACCATAAACCCTAAATACACACAAAATTAAAATCTCACCACCTCTTCCTCGCAACTTATTTTTTCGATCTGTCAGCTCTCACATTCTCGTGGGTATGAGATATATAACATAATATAAATTTTTTTGGAAATTTATCTCTTAGTGATTCAGCTCCCCTTTGGGAAGTAGAAACGCACAAATGGTTGACCGCTTTATTTAATGTCGAAATGACGAGGGATCAAGTTAATTTTTTTACACATTACCTAATAATACACTATAAATAGATGGGTAATGTCAAACTGATTGATTTTCAATTTCGATTATTTGGATCACACAAACTACTTACATGCCTACTAATGTGGTTTCAACTTAATTAGTTACACGTAAAAGTATACCTTCCGAGACAAACAAGGTCGAGGAAATAGAATTTATCAAATTTGACTGATAGATATGACCATTAGATATTCTCATGACATAAGGAAATGGTTATGGTTAAAATTTCAAATTTTTTTTGTCGTAGTTTAGATATCGATCTACGTGATCAACCGTAGACCCTAAATACACATAAAACTAGTATGCACATAATCACTTATGCACAACTTCTTTTTCCGAGCTGTCAGTTCTCACACTCTCGTGGACATAAGCTATATCAACCAACGTAAAAATTTTAGAAAAATTATCTTCTCTTAGTTTCGCTCACTTAAATAAGTATTAGCATATAAAGGGTTGACCGTTTTGTTTAATTCAAATTTATTGATTTTCAATTTCGATTATTTGAATCTCATAAAATCGTTATATGTCTACTAATATGGTCTAACTTGTTTATTAATTGTATCAGATAGTATACTGTGAGCCCTGGAAAATATATAAGAAGTGGAAATGCAGTTAGTGGATATTGAGTTTACGGTCACGGTAATTATAAAGGTGGTCGAGAATATTTTCATAAGTTCTCAAGGTGAAATCCTTGATTTAAAAGTCAGATAATAAAGTACACGACACGAATTTTTGAAATTTTTTTTCGCATACCCAAGTTATTTATAGTGATTTTTTGAAGTTTTGGAATTATGGAAAATCATTTAAGAAAAATAGAAATTATCGCGGTGCAATCTGAGCCATTAAAATTATGCATGGCTTGATCTTAACCGTTGAACTTTATTTTAAAAAGGAGTATTAAAGACCAGAGCATCGTACAACCCAGAACCTTGTGAGATCGGACCCGGCGACGGTGAAACTTGACGCGACCTCATCTCTAGATTCCGGCCCCTCAGGTTGACGAACCAGTGGCGACTGAACCATTTTGGCGGTGAGGTGCAAGCCATGAACTCAGATCATCCAATCGGTAACGGTACGACGTCGAGAAACCGCTGCAACTCCGGCGACTCCGGAGGCTGTTCAGCGTGCATGTTATACAGAATTTGGTCTACTCCTCGTCCTCTACACATCTCTGTAAGTAGTTGTTTGATTCGATTAAGTTTTGGACAAACTGTATTTTGGGTGCTTGGGATTTTTACTGTGATTTCGGTTTCCGGTAGCAATTCCGGACTTCTGACTTTCTCCGGTAGCTATCCAGGTCCCAGAACTCAGAAGCATGATCGGTCGAACCCAGATGGTTGGCGGAGCTGAGTTGATGATCTTGTGTAAGTTGTGCAGTCACGGTTGCCGTTTGGATCTTCATTTGTGACTTGCTAGTTTTGATTTGTGCTGTGAGTTGATTTGGTTGAATTCATAAACACAGAATTCTTTAAGTTTGGAAAAGGAGAGCAAAGGGAGAAGACACGCTTAAGCGGCCAAAGATTCAGACTATGATCGAAGCCAATTACAAAGATTCGGAGGAAGATGAGTCATGAGACCCTTCCAAGGAGGTGTTTGAGGCAATACGGTAATAAATCAGACACATAGCTTCTGGGATTGTCACTCCTCCGCTGACTGTTCTTCCAGCTCCGACTTCTCATTCAACGATGTGGGTGTGTCAGTCTCAGTCTGTCTCTGTACTTTGTGAGTTTGAGATCGATCTCAGGGACTTCCTCTTCGATTAGGTACACCACGACTACACTGCTGATTGGCACCCAATTTTAAATGACCATTTCACCCCTCTCATCTGTTGAGAGGGATGGCGCCACAGTAAAGAGTTTCTTACCCACTGTAACTTCTTTGTCGTTTGTGAATCAAGAAATGACGATTCTGCCCTTCCGTTATCAGACGTTTAGGGCGCATTCCAGAAATTGCCTCTAAAAACCTCAAAATTTCTTTCTTTTTCACTTTGCCTTTGTTACTCGTCAGAAGAAGAAGAAGAAGCTGGAGAGGGATGAGCAGGGCTTGCAGTCTCTTCCAACTATGGCACAGTCCTCCAGACACCAGATTACTACTCTCAATCACCAAAGGTTTTACCTCATTCTCTGTATATATCCTTCTCTCTATTCTTGAAAATGAAAAAGCACCGCACTTTTTTATCTGGGTTAGCCTTGAAAATGCTTCTTCTTGATTTTTGCCGCCAAGTTTTGAGCTTGGTGTTTGAGATATGCTTTCTTTGGTGATTATGATACTGGGTTTTTTGCTTGAATGAGTTTGCACCGATTACAAATGCAGGGCCGTACTTGATACCTAGTGCCAGAAGTTATCCAGGTCTGTGCTTCTGTAAGGGTTTACAGACTTCTACATACCAAGTTGTCAGGGGAAGCTATGTACCCACCTCCCAGATTAAACAAGAAAGTAAAACTGAGGTGCTTTTTCGTGGCTTTGATATCAATTTTGTTTCTTGTTTACACATTTAACAGGAACACGAACATATTGTGAAGAGCAAGAAAATGATAAGGAAGAAAAAGGAAATAGAGGATTTAGTAGGCAAGTATTGTTTACTTGTAGCGGTGTAAGCAATTGTATCATAGCATGTCTTTAATATTGTGTTTGAAGGATACAAAAGCACATTACTTGTATTAGTGCCATTTGCTTGTTGAATGATAGTGAGAGAGTCGGGTAGACCTCATGAATGAGTATCAGGGTGCTAAAGACTTGTGCTATTACAGAATTTAAGTATTAAGCGATTGAAAGTATAATGGGTATGCCCATATGCAGGGATTTGGGCTTTGATCAATGACTGGTCTAAACAAGTTTTGTTGGAAAAAATGTTTTTTGATCTTTTGGGATTAGGATGGCAGTTTAGGTACTGGGAGATATTGGTGTGTAAAGAATGATTGACCTTCCAATCTGGCAGGAAAATCATAGAAGATAAGTACTTTATAGGAAATTGTTGTGGCCTGTTACTGAGGGTCGTTCATCATGTATACAGCCATATAGGTGGAAGTATGCATTGATCGATATAAGGTAATGTATACGATTTATGGTTTGAGGGTTGTTAGCAGCTTTGCTTATGAGTAGTAAAGGGTTGAAATATCCCTTTTTCATTTGCTTTGACAAAGGGCAGTTGTATACCATGCAGTGTAGTTCATTTCACTAATTGGTGCATTGAAATGGCTTAAACTTCCTGAAGTTGAACTTGACAACTTGGGCGAGTCTGAAATTGTTGGATCTTCATACTATTTATGTTGTTGTATTGTTATCATTTTTGTTAATTTGACAGTCTAGTTTGACAGAATTGAAGGACATTGTCTCTCAGGTTTAAATAAGCTTTAGCTTATCAATTCGTTTTCCCCATCGGCATAATTTTGTTTTGCATTGCATGCCTTTTGCATTTGTATGCTGTTAAGATTTCTTCATACCATACTATTGGAAGAAAAAGTGGTGATCTTGTGTCTAAATTTTCTAAATCTAGGAAAAATCTCCAGAAAAACTTGAAGGTGTTGGTGCATTTCAGAAGCTACCAATGGTAATGCCATCCGTTGACATTCTTTATTCAGCACTAAGGAAGGCTAAGAAAATTGCACCAACAAAAGGTATTTGCAAAATGGCATGTGGTTTTATATTGATGGTGACCGGACTACATTAGATTCAGATTAGAGCGGACATCATTTATAGCACCTGCTGCTACCCTTGATGTATTTTGTGTTTGTTTCAGGCATTGCCAATATTGCAAAGAGAGAAAGAAATAGAGGTGCAAAGCAACTTGATGCATTGATGAAAGTTTGTTCTTAACTTTAGTTTTAAAATTTTTGGACATACAGCTTATTTCTATTATACTTTTCTCTTATGGAACGACTTCTCAAAGATGATAGTTAGCCTTCTGTGTATGTTTTCAGGAAATAGCAGTTCCTTTAAGGACTTATTCGGAGAACTTTCCCAATAAGAAGTATCTTCACCCTTACGAGCGATCTCTTATTGAATTAACTCTCGGGGATGGAAATTATGAACAGGTACCTATGAAATTCATGGGCAATCCCCATTTGTGTAAATCAGGAATCTTATAAACTTGTGATAAACAAAAATTTGTCAAAGTGCTTAGTATACCACGTTATCACATCCTGTATCTGTAATACAGATATGATTTATGTATGTATATTGATGCTTCAATTTGTGCAAAATGTGACAGTCATACACAGTGTTTGACTTTTGAATGAAGTTTTGATTTATGTTTCTCAAATTAGTTTTCTGAATGTTTCTACATCTTGAGTGATGTATACAGTTCACTATTTTTTACAGTAGATGAATTCACAAAGGTATAATCTTTTAGACATTTTTCAATCGCCCCTACTTGACTGTTTATGATATGATATTACAGGTATTGGGAAAGGTGGATGCTCTGAGGAAAAAGGTTGTTTCTGTTGGAAAGGAACATGCATCTCTATGTGCTAAGGTTGATATCTCGGTTGTTAAGTACTTATGACACAATTTCAGCAATGGAAATTATGACCTTTGATTTTCTTCCTTTTATATTTTCCAGTCATTGTTGAACCTGATGTACTTCTAGTTGTCAGCTTATCTTGTTCTTTTTTAATTTCAAAAGACACTTGCTAAGGTATATCTTTATGTTAGGTGGTAATTTAGTCATGAATTTGGTTAGAAGTCAGTAGATCTGATATGGTTGGGGAAAGTAAATGTTGGGTTAGTGGTCATAGTTGGCTTCCTGTACAAGTTTTATATTCACCATATGTTCTTAATATTGTCCTGATCATTGATCAGGTTGTTCTTCTTTTACTCTCCCCAGACTTGCAATTAATATAAGGGAGTGACCACATTTAGTGAGCAACATAAAAGTCTAGAATGTAAGACTTTTTACTAGCATTTTTGTGTCTCGACATCCCTATATAAGGGATGCTAGTTTCTAACTTGTTTTATCCCAGCATCAAGAAACAAGATGAAGAGGGATCATACTTCATTATTTCCTCTCATATTTCAGTAAAAAATAATTAAACATTAAGCTGGCTCAGGTTTTTACTTGCTCCTCTCTCTCTGTGACTAACTTTAACAAGCTCTTCATTAAAATTCTTGCAGTCAACGTCGAAGAAGGAAGCAGAGACAAGACTGAGTGAGGTAATTTCCTATATCTAACTCCCATCCTCTATCTCGTGTGGATATATTTACTATGGTACTATTTTTTCTCCAGGGTTTAAAGAAAGTTGAGGAGACATATATTCGTCAAGGAAAATATGTTGATGATTTGTTACACATAGCCAAGGTACTTTGTATTTGAAATACAGGTTCTCTCAAGTTTTTTTTAGTTACTTTTTGTATTCAAATTATATTAGCATTTATATTGATTGTTTTGTTGTTTAATACATGCACATGTTCATACCTTCACTGTAACTCTTATGTATGTATTTATATGCATGTATTATTTATATGTGTTGCAGTTTTGTGAATGAATTGTGTGTGGTCTTATGCATTTGTCGGGCAAGTATTTCTGTGTTGTAAAAGTTGATTTGCAGTACTTTAGGGCAATCTTTTGTTCTCTTTTTGGACTTTAATAATTAGCTCCTTGTAGATTAAAGAGTTTAATCTAGAAATAATTAGAGATATGGAAGTTATAATTTATCTTTCCTTGTGTTATAATTGAGTACTTTTTGTTTTTGTTTTCCCCGAATGTCATCTTTTTTAATCAGTTATATATGCAGACATTGCGAGCAATGCCGGTAGTTGATCTAGAAACACCAACACTTTGTCTTGTTGGAGCTCCTAATGTTGGGAAGTCATCTTTGGTTCGTATACTCTCCACAGGGAAGCCTGAGGTATGCACAATTTCAGTGACAACTATGATATGCATTTCTGCAGAATAATAGACCTAAATAGAGGTTTTAATGAGCTAAGTAGAAGGAATGGTTGAGCCTATCACCATTATTAATTAGTCTTAAATGATATAGTTGGAGTCAATAATCAGTATAATGTAGTCCTTCCAAAGGAGTTTTTAAATGTCCTCATTTTTGGTGTTCTCAAAAAAGCATTATATTTATCTAAGACAAATAACTTTGCAAAATGATGAATACAAAGAAGTGGAAGATTAAAGAGAAAAAGCATTCATATTCAAAAGGAGTGGATCTAATTTAGCCTTGTCATTCAATAAAAGTGCCAAGGGTGGAGTGGCAGAAAAAGGTGAGAATGCCAAAATAAAATGTCTCCCTGCATAAAGCTTTCATGGTGATGAGCTGAAAGGAATTAAGCTGGCTGCACAACAACATAGTTTCTCTGAGTGAGCTTCGGCACCTGAAATTGAAATCTTTTTTCCCTGTCGATACTGAAACTGTAAGTGCACAAGGACAATGATTGAAGAAAGGGAAACTAATGGTATTGGTCCTCTGGGCGGTAGGTGCTCCTGTGGTTCCCGAGAAGGAAAAAGGATTCATACTTTATTACATCTGGCACGAGATGATAAATTAATAGCAGATTGACGGAGTTCTTGGCATTGCTTTAGAATGGAGACTAATTTTCTTACAGGGGAGGATAAGAAGTGTGTTATTTATCAAAGGAAGATTCTGTTTACTGTACAATAGGGGCTTTCATAGTGGCTGTTGCATGCTATAGCACTCTTCTTAAGGTTGGGAGTTGCAGGCTAGGCGCGGTGAATTTTGCTGGGTAGCGGGTAGTTGTACTAAAGAGAGTAGCTAGAGTTTGATAAGCCGCTCCTATACTCATCTCCTGGTACTTGTGTTTGGAACTTTGAATAGGAATAATCCAATCTTAAATGGGTTCAGCATCTGTTATTTATGATTTAATTTTGTCATATTATGAGCAGTTGCTCTTCATTATTCCTATTAACTGTGTTCCTTTGGTTATATTTAATTTAGGTCTGCAACTACCCTTTCACAACAAGAGGAATCCTAATGGGTCATATCATTTTAAACCATGAGACTTTTCAGGTCAGTCAGTCTCTAATTTTTGCAGTATAAATCTTGGATCTTATATTTTAGTTTTGGTTATATCTCGAAACCATCTGCAGGTGACTGATACTCCGGGCCTGCTGAAGAGATGTGATGGTAAGTCTCCGAAAGTTGTTGATTTTCTGTATTGTATAGAGTGCTTATATTTAACTTGTACCCATCCAATATGCAGAACATCATATATTATGTTGCAAAAGTTGAGCTAATTTTATTTTATCTCAAGTTGAACTTTTGAGCAGAGCTCATTTAGCACTGTCTCACTTCAGTTTTTCTATCTGTTGGATATTTGGAAAACATGTTATTTAGCTTTAGTATTATATTACCTTCGAGCATATTTTTCTTTCAGTTATTGAAACAAGAAATTTAAAGAAACATTAGTTTCTCCTTAGTGTTAGAGGAGGCTTTCACATAGGCTCAATGTACACATGCACTCCCTGTCACCTAATATATGTTCGTGTGTTTAGCTTAAGTCATGCTAGATGCGACATTTGTATTTCCCACATTGGGAATGTAAAGTAAAGCCTTACCTAACGATTGGCAATTTCCAGTGCCTCTCAACCCATTTCCAACTGGATTTGTGTTGACTGCTTCAATTTTGACATTCTAAAATGATGAAATAGTCTGATACGTTTGACAAAGAATCTGGTTGAGTACTGTAGCCTGCTACAAAACTGGATCTTTTGGCCTTTTTTATAAACCAAAAGGATATCATCTGGATATGTTGGCCTTGCTTTTGTGTTTTTGATGATAAACAAAACGTTTATTAAAGAAAAGAAAGAGTAAAACAGAGGTCGTGGAGTCTCCCGAATTTCAACAAGGTCATTAGGAAACAACTACAAGCCAAACAGCCCTACAAGAACACATCTAGCAAACAGAGAGCTCATAGAGCATAAGATGCAGCAGCTTTCCAATCTATTTAGCTATCCCAAAGTTCAGGTCTAACGACCTTTTTTTGCCCCCATAAAAGGACCATCTTTATGTGATATTTTTGAGGACTAGTAAATCCCCTGCTCAGGATAGAAGTAATAATGTTTACTGTTTTGAGTTATATGATCTAGGACACACTGATCAGAGTTCTGTCATGCTTCATCTCATCTTTTGGCCCTTTATGGTGCACCACTCCATTTTTCACTTACATCACCAATTATGACAAGAATTTATGATAAGGATTTTTCAGTTTGTCGTTATTGTCTCTGGTTTGTTAAGTGTTAGTTTTTTTGTTGATTTTTCTGATGGACTTCCATCTTGCTCTGCACTATTCACATATTAATAAATTTGGCTTTTTCAAATTTAATAGACGGCTGTCTGTAGTTGCAATTGGTGCATATATTTTGTTGATGCTCTGCTGATTTGTCGTTGCATCTTCTCTGCGTTTCAGAGGACAGAAATAATTTGGAAAAATTGACACTTGCTGTCCTCTCACATCTGCCAACTGCAGTACTGTATGTCCATGATCTTTCTGGAGAATGTGGGACCTCACCTACTGATCAGGTAATTTGTGGTTTACATACTACTGTTGACTCCAATACAAGATCTGTAACATGATTTAACAATGTGTTAATTATATGAACGGGTCTTTTACGGCTCACAATAGATGAGTTGTTTGTAACTAGATCCATTATGTTACATGATTTGGTATGCTTTATTGTTGCTGTTGGTTTGTGAGTCTTATGACTGATGTCTGGATGCTTATCTTTATTACTTTGAGAAGTACTGGGAACTATAATATTTGACTTTTCATTCCCCAAAATGATTTTGAAATAGTCACCTCATTCATGTTTTCCCTTTGTCAGATAGAAAATTCACTAAAATTTGTCTCTTTCTAGTTGACCTCTGTAGAAAATGTTCCAGTTTTTCTGCTCTTCGATATTCCTTTCTGATATATTAGTTTCACATTTGTTGTGACGGTCATGCAGTTTGTCATATACAATGAAATAAAGGAGAAATTCGGTGACCATCTGTGGCTTGATGTTGTGTCCAAATGCGATCTATTGCAAGAGTCTCCAGTGCTATTTGCTACTGATAATGGCGATGATAATGATCTTGACCTGGCAAGGTACCGGAAATTGGGCCCTGAGGGAGCTCTTCATGTGTCAGTGAAAAATGAAGTAGGGCTCTCAGAGGTAATCTTTATTATCATGATTTTACTCTCTGTCAGTCCATTGTAGTCTTGAACGTGCGAGCCTTGAGTGCCTTTATTATACAAGGGGCATCAGCTACGATTTCTTCTATCAGTGTTGAAGCTATCCATTAAACTCACATTGTGATGCCTTTATATGTTAATCTACTAGGCAGTGGTTATGAAAATTCAGAACCTTGTTCCCTGACTTGAACAAACTTGTTGCTTACTGTCTTAGTTTCATATTAAAATACTAAGCAAAGTAAATATTTCTGTAATTTGCAATTTAGTGATTAGATTTTTTGCACTGCAGTTAAAAAGAAGAGTGCATGAACTGCTGAATACCCAAATGACCAGGATCCAAAGTCTGGAAACCAACCAAGAAACTCTTCAAGTTCTTACCTGAGAGATCATTTTCTAAGTTCAGTGATTGGTGGCTGCTGGATGAAAGTAACGATCAATTTCCAAATTTCTTCATTCCCAAGGATGAGAAGCCACTTGTGAACACACTAAGCCGTGCCTCATGAGAAGCTGAAAATCTGGAGCGTGCCAGTGCTTGCCAATAATAGACTGCTGAGTTTTCAGATTGCTTGGTCTATTGCCATTGTGAAAATCTACTTGGCGACCAAGATGAAATATAGGAGCTGATTAAATGCATTGAATACTGCACCAACCTCCTACTCATACCGAGTGAAGGAGGGAAAAAAGTATGTTAGGTATTTCTGTTTTCCTGCTTAGTTGGTGACAAGCTGTATTAAAACAGTCGCCTACATTTGCAAGATGAACTGTTGATATTATTTTATAGATCGCATGTATAGGTTTTTTCCCCCTGATAAAGTAAATATACCCGTAGACATTAAGCTTTGCTCCTTTCGTAGTCTTGAGATGTGTTACTTCTCTATATTGAAATATACATTTTCTGAGAACAAAAATCCCCCTTCTGTATGTGCCTTATGGGAGTGACTCGGGCAGGGTTTATGATGGTTAGATAAATGCAATCTGTTCTAGTTATGGAACTGTGTGGTGCTGGTTGGCAAAGACGCCCTTGGCCATTTTATTGATTCAGCTAGTCCTTGATGGATTGGAAAGCCGCTGCCTGTTACCAAGATACTCTGGAGGGGAAAGAAATAATAGGAATAGGATCTTCAAGAATGAGTCCAAACCACAAGCCTTCTTATCTAGATTTCCTGGTTTAGCTCAGCCTGAAACGCCCAAATTCCAGTTGTAGGAAGGCAAATAGTTTGCCGACCGAAAACAAAAGAAGTCTTAAATCTAAACCTGAAGGAACACAGAACTCAAATATATTTATTTTTTAGTTTTTTTGTGAAATTCAATCTCTATCCCTACTACTATAAAGCGAAGCCCTCAGAAGCGGCTTCTGAGGGCTTCACTTTGACTTTAATTGTTTCAATTAACTCAATTGGTGTAATTAAGGTAGTTTGGTTATTATAGTAATAAGCAAAAGAAATAAAAAAAAAATTATAAATAAAGAGATAATTGTGGAAGAGTAATAGGAGAAGTATAGGATTAATGAACTGTATTAATTCCAAATTCTCACGTCTAAAAAGAAGTGGATAAACTGATAAACCAAAATTAACCAGTCCTGCTTTGTTTCTTTTACGTGACTTTCTGAGTATATGCACGTGCACGGCAACACGGGTAAAAAGCTAGTATGCCATAAACCACAGTCATCATGACTTCATTGTCAAGCTTAAATAGACGGCTCCAAGACAAGCTGGAATCCAACAACAAGGGCATGCCAGAGGACCAAGAACACAAGCACCATAGCCTGACCAAGGACTGAAGGAGCATAACAGCTCCAACTGAGACGCATAACTAGAACACTTCACAGCCACCAAGCCAGTTAGTTTAGACATTATCTACATTTGCCAACAACTAGAATTCAGGTCGGAAACTTTATGGTTCTCCTAAAGTGCAATATCTCTTCCTTGACTGATAAGTTTCATTGGGGTGATTACATTTACAAACAAATTCTGATTCAGAAGTCATATTGCTAATAATACTTGCTTCTCTCTTCATACTGCTGATAATGCTTGTTGCTCTCTTTGTGTAGCTGATCGTGTTTCTTTCTTTCTTTGCCTTGCTGATAATGCTCTTGCGCTCTATGTATTACTGATAATCCTTCTTGTGATCTATGTATTGCTGATAATCCATCTTGCCCTCTTTGTATTGCTGATAATGCTTCTTGCCCTCTTTGTATTGCTGAATATGCTTCTTGCCCTCTTTGTACTTCCAATATTTCTTCTTGGCATCTTGTTACTATCAAAGGATTTCTTCTTGCTCGATCAAAACTATTAACTAATTTCAGGACTTCCATTTTCTGAGGAAAGAACTCACTTGGGTACAAGTCTGCAACGCCCAAAGGTTGCTTTCCGTTATTTAAACATGGAACGATTGATTTTGTCAATACTGATATCAGATATGGGTTCAATGAGTTGATCATCACCAGCCATTTGACCAGAGCTTACAGGATCTCTACTAAATTCATCTGCATAAGAGAATCAAATGAGCTGAACGCCTGAAAGAAAGAACCAAAACTTTAATCAAACAAGGAAAACAATCACCACTCACCATATACTGTATATAAGGAGGATGGCGGAGGGGTGGACATGAAGTTGAGGCCACAGTAAGATACTAATGCCAGTACCACAGTCATCATTGCATAAGCTGGCACAGCCAATGCCCAATACCTGAAAACAATATACCATGAATTTCAGCATAAACCCAGAGTGTGAAAAGACGAAATAAATTATCACAAAGAAACACAAAATAAAAAATCATATGGTGAATATTGGTTAGAGACGGAATCTATACTTATCATAACAATTTTTATGAACCATTAATTAGGACATGAAAATATCAAAGGGATAAAAGAATAGTCGAGAATTACCAGCAGAGTAATTCTTCTTGTGTCACTAGTTGTATATAACTATGCGTCTACAAATCTTATAGATCCCAAATAACCTATGTGACTGTGACTCTAGCTGCCTAGCAGGTAAGAAAAGAGATAGACACACGATTGTCTGAAAGGAAAAAAAAATCAATTCCAGGTAATCACAATATTGTTTAAGCATATAACTTTCAAAATTTCTCAACTATATTAGGCAAGCTTCAGGTTGTCCCTCAGTGATGGCCAGCAAGTTCCACCACCTATAGTTGAAACTCTTGCTGACCTCATTCTCTGCAATAGGTAACATTCTAGGTCAATGCCAAATATTCAAGAAGGCCAATTTTCTACAGTGCCTCAAGATGCATTGCTTTTCTGCACCCAGACAACAAAACATGCTGCCTCGAGTGCGGGTTCCACACATGCAAACTACTATGTTTTGCAACAAGCCACACTGCTAGGGCAGTCTGGAATTCCAACACTTGCTCTCATGAATCCCTAGTCCCCAAGTGGTTTTTACGTTTGACCACAACTCAGCTTGCCAATACTTCTGCACTAAACCAGAAAAAAGCAGACTCCTTTGTCACAACACCCTGATCAGGTTAAGACTGCAAATTTTGGCCATAATACTTGGATGGTTCATCCAAATGCTACTGGACAGCAGTATCCCATATCTCATCCTTTTTCCGATGCCAACTGTCAGACTATCAACAAGGATACTGATAAATCTTATAAAGTTATAAATTGGTTGCTGATACTGCAGAATCAGCTAAGTGCCATTCAAAACAAATGAAACTGAACAATAAAGGAGCACCTCTTTGTCAGCAGGGGTCTAAATGTGCCAAATCCCAATGGATCTTTATGGAGCTGACTTGTTGCATGGAAATCATGTTCCAACATCAGAAGGCGTGCATTACCATGACAAACAGATTTTTGAGTCTCAGATTCCACCTGAGGTGAAGTCTACTCTACTGCAACAATTTCTGAGCCTAACACCTGAAAAACTAAGCTCATTGTCACCAGAACAACAACAAGAAGTCATTAAGCTCCAACGGATGCTTTGGCCAGATCAGATTTATCCATTGCAGCAGTCAAGGTCATAAGTGAACCATTATTTAATACAGCAACTTGTAACCTGTGCAGGCACGAACTTGCTTGGCACAATACAAAGCTTGCTACTCTTACCTAAACTATAAAAAAGCTTTCCTATTCATTCAATCAATTGTGATTGCTTGTAAGGTTATTCAAGTCAGGTCAAAGGATCTGCGGAGAATGAGGTCTATCGATTCAAGTAGCATATACAAGCCCGTGTGAAATGTAGCCAGGAATTAGATTAAAATGGGGCAATTTTGTTTATTTTCTATCGTAACCCTTAAGCTTCACGCATGTCCTATTGGCCTCAGCTAAAGATGAACGGAAGACAATATGCTTAATTAACTGTGTTGTTATTCGGATATCCAAGACTTAATACATTATGTATGGTTGTTTGAGTGTTACTTATGGATACTGCTGAATTAAACCAAACAAAGAAACAGGAACATCATAGTTTCAAGTAGCTGATCATTGAACAAAGAATTGAAGCTGAAAATCCTAAACAAAACCCAGAAAACAGAAGAAAGAAAGAAAAAAAAAACCAACAATACTGACCTGCTGGGGTAGTAAAAGATTCCAATCCAATGTAGCCAAGACTCTGGCACATATGCCCACACCAAGAGAATAACTGCTCAAACACAAAAAATGCCATATTCAGAAACCAAACAAATAGTTGCAACAAAAAATTCAAATCAAGAAAACCCAGAAAGCCATAAACTTGAGAAATGGACCTGTAGCCACAACAGTTGTGATAGAACCCACAAAGCCATACACTTCAGCAGGTTTGGGACCGTGAAACCCAGAAGCCTTAATATCAGCATCTGCAAAGGACACTGTTGCCTCCCTCCTCTTCTTTGACACACTCAGAATTCTTCTGGGACTACAAACAGAGTATGAGTCTTCCATCCCCTAATTTGTTCTGGAATTTCTATACAGATTTGAGAATCTACATACATTACAGAAAGCACAAGAAGACAATTTTGGGTCAATTTTTGCATTGGCAGAAGATCACCAATCCATAAATTTTTTTTGATACAAATAAGGGACTTTCAGAAAATGGAAAAAAGTTTTGAAATTGATGCATCAATTTTTTGAACATATAAATTTTGTTATTGAGAGAGGGAGAAAGAGAGTACCTGCCTACCTGGAATCGGCCAATTTGAAGCCAAAGTATTCAAAAAAAAAAAAAAAAAGAGATACTCGGTGATGGAGTGTTAACTGTTTTTCAGGCCAGTTACAAATCGTGTAACAATGAGAATGGACCAGAGAAGAGAACCTATTCACTAGTCCAGACATATCTACTGTTCGTAGTATGGGAAAACCGGAATGTTTTGTTAGTGATTATGATTTTTTTTTTTGGTTGCCCGCACATAGACGTATGGGCGTTAAAGTACGTCAAATTCACAGACAAATGATAATTGCTCGAGAAATTAATCGTCAATTGTGAAAAGTGACACACATTTAACTTTTCACCAATTCCCCATTACCCCTACAATAGATCAGCACTGAGAGGGACTTCAATCCCAACTAAATTGGAGACCATTTATAAGTAGTCTCAGAACCAAGAAACAAGCTCGAAATAAAACACGCAAAATTTGAAGACCGTAGGCTAATACATTAAAAGAAAAAGATAAAAACCTTGTACCTAGAGCTACCAATATTTGTATGAAAGTCGCATTCCCATAAAGAAACAACAATTTGTCCAACAGGGCAAGAGACATTACATTGGAAGAAAGCGCGCATAACCTCCAAGAGTATGTGAAGGCATATTGAGAACCACAAACCTTAGTCAAACTATAGATAGTAACCTCTCACGTCACAAAGTGGTCAAATGCATAAAGCATGTATTTTTTTACGAGGAAGAGAAAATTTTGAAGTTAATTTGCTAGCTTATGTTAATCCCATACATCTCAATGATAAGGTCATAAGATTTCTTAGACCCCAAAATCACCTCTTTGTTACTGTGAAGTCACTGAAGTGTTAAAAGGTCGTCTTGAAAGAGAATTTTTGCATCTGCCAGAGTCAGGGTCAGTCTAGGACCTATTGCTCTCAACTTAATGAGCCCTAAGAATTTTATAAATTTTGCTTACAGAATGTTCTTCGGTTAAAACCTCTCATAGCAAATAAAAGTAAAAGGGCATGCACATTTGTTCATGACAAGTTCATAGGGAAAACTATCTCATAAAAAATAAAGAAAAAAAAAACTAATTTACAAATAAAAAGTTTGTCGTCAAAAGCTTTAAATAAAAAAAAATAGAAAGGAGAATTATGCCGACTAATGTTTCGACAGCAATTCCATAAATGGTCACTCAACTATAACTCATTTGATACTTTGGTCACTCAAGTTTCAAAGATATCACTTTGGTTAATCAACTATTACATTGTCAATCACTTTAGTCACTTTGTCAATTTTTTTCATTAAAAAAAAATACTCCTTGGGTGACTAAAGTGACTGACAGTGTAATAGTTGAGTGACCAAAGTGATATATTTGAAACTTCAGTGACCAAAGTGTCGAATGAGTCATAGTTGAGTGACCATTTGTGGAATTTTTCCTAAAATAATATATAAACAGACACACATTTCTTCTTCACTTTTTAAAAAATGATCAAAGGGTTTCACTTCTACCCCCATAGTGACTCGAACCCAAGACCTAATCAAATTTTAAGTGAACGATTAAGTGAAATCTCTGTTGGGTAATAATTAGTGGTATAGTTGGAATTTGTGATTACTAAGATTTATTCCAACATTAGCATTTCAATGTATTGCATACCTCTAGGATGACACAGTCTCAGTTTGCAGGAGAAGATTTCTAAATGATATTTGTTAGATCAAATATGGACTTAACACATATCATCATGAAGTAATTGATGATTGGCTAAACGTCAAACCTAGTTTAACATGGATACAAACTGTAAATCAATACTTGTAACTTAATGAAGCAGTGTATCTATTCATTAAGGTAAGTAATCCTATTCTTAGTCTGCAAGAAAGACTACAATGAAGTGTTACATTAGAAATCTAACTAGGAAACCTAAACCGATATGGATAGCTTTAATGGGAAGCTTCTTGAGGTTTAAGTCACCTATATATACAGATGAATTGGTCCCTGATTACTACCGACGTTTTGCATATTGTTCTGTCCATTGAGAAGCAAGTTGGTAAGTAACAGAAGACTATATTCAGTGTTCATGTTTACAGCTGCATAAGATGGAATCCATGCCAGTGATTGCTGAAGGTAAGCCTTGATCCCTTTTATGTTGTGAGCATGTATATGGTTATTTTAACAATTGGTATCAGAGCATAGGCTCACAAGTATCAAAATCGTTTTAAGGTTTTGCAAAACAAACACAAAAAAAAAAGAAAAAGGGTTTTTGCTTTACGGATCAAGTAACTGGTCAGGTAACTGACCAAGTCACTGATCAGGTAACTGACCATGTAACTGGTCATGTACTAACAATTGGTATCAGAGCATAGGCTCACAAGTATCAAAATCGTTTTAAGGTTTTGCAAAACAAACACAAAAAAAAAAGAAAAAGGGTTTTTGCTTTACGGATCAAGTAACTGGTCAGGTAACTGACCAAGTCACTGATCAGGTAACTGACCATGTAACTGGTCATGTACCTGATCAAAGTAAGTTACTTAAGTCGATTGCTGCATCTGGTTAAATATCAAGTTCACGCTTCCGCTGTGATTTTTAGCAGCAAATTGGGGAAAAAGCAAAAACAAGTTTTTCTGTGAAATTGATTTCGATTCATAGCATGATAATTGAGTCCGGCGTGCGTTAGGTTAGAATAGATGGTGACCGGATGAAATTTACAATTTCTTGATTGTTCTGTGGTTTCTTGGAATCAAATCAATTTTGGTTATGCTTAAATATGCATGTTGAATAGATTGATGATATGGTATAGTATCTGTGATTGTGTAAAATTGCATGAAGAACAAAAATCTCCCAAAATTTGTTTACACATTATTAAAATTGACAGATACGAGAGCTTAATTTTCTTACAAGGATGAATCTGGGTAGAATATAAAGTTAAAAGCTCATGGGTTTTGTGGTTTTCTGTTGGCATAAGTGATTATGATGCACAAAGCATTCTTCATTGATGTTGGCAGAAAACAATGATCAGGTAACTGACCATGTAACTGGTCACACTACTACACAAAGTGAATCAGACAACAGTCAAAAGCCTGTTGTCTGAATGAAAATGGAGATGTTGTAAACTGGCGTGTTGTCTGATCTCCCCCATC
>BDJD01007143.1:36893-56192 GCA_002564525.1 Rosa multiflora
TAACTAGGAAACCTAAACCGATATGGATAGCTTTAATGGGAAGCTTCTTGAGGTTTAAGTCACCTATATATACAGATGAATTGGTCCCTGATTACTACCGACGTTTTGCATATTGTTCTGTCCATTGAGAAGCAAGTTGGTAAGTAACAGAAGACTATATTCAGTATTCGTGTTTACAGCTGCATAAGATGGAATCCATGCCAGTGATTGCTGAAGGTAAGCCTTGATCCCTTTTATGTTGTGAGCATGTATATAGTTATTTTAACAATATTTGTTCAGGTCAAGTGAAAATTTATAATGTTTGGTTAGTAAAAGAGAAAGGAAAAGAAAATACTGGGAATATTACTCTTTCATTTGTTGAGCTTTTGTCATGTTTAAGTTCCATCTTATGATACAGTTTTTGTTGTTGTTGTTGTTTTTTTTTTTTTTGCAGTGTTCTGTGTACGGCAACTACTCCATAAGAAGACATTGCTTTGTTGGATGCAAAGTCCTTTCAAAAGGTTTGTTCTGCTTCAAGTTGTCAAAAAACCAGGTGAATCATGTAATTTTCTCCTGTAATTTCAAAAATCATGTAAAATAAATGGCAGGCAAGAATTCTTCCGTCATAAGTAATGCATTGGTTTCTGCATTATTGATAGAGTGAATTTGCTAGGTGATAAGTACTCTCTCTCTCTCCATCCCCCCCCCCCCCCCCCCCCCCCCCCCCAGCGCCGCCTTCCTTTGTAGGTTTATGCAATCTGGCTTTGCTAGGTGATAATTGTACAAATGTTTCTGATGCATGACTTACTTCAGACATACTTCTCATGCTTGGAATAAAAAAGGGATACCACATTGGTTGGTCTTTATTGCATGTATTGATTTATGTCTTTATCATTTATGAAATGAATTTTACAACAGACCTACTATTTTTAAACACTCTACTATGATAAGTTCATCTTTTGTTTTAGATGATCAACAGTAATGAAAACAGTTCACATCTCGCAGCAAACCGTGGGCATTTTTGCTAGGACATATATAAAAGAAGAATTAACTGTTCATTCGCGTGCGCGCGCGGGGGGGGGGGGGGGGGGTGGTACTGTTCATTCATGGGTGAAAAGACCATTTTGCCCTCATTTGAAATTTTGTTGCCGATCTGCCACTGACCAATTTTTTCCTCTCTCTTCCTCCCTTCTGCCTCCCAGAGGACCCAGATCGAGTTTTTCCTCTCTTCCTCCTAAACCAAATAGCTGATTTGACTGTGGAAGATGCAGCCAAGACTTCAGCTTCGGAAGATCAGAGAAAGACGGAGTCGAACCCTAAATCAATGCAAGACAAGAACTCCAAGTCCAAGCAAGAGGATTGGGGCAGCTCTATTCTCCCAATCTACACCTTCTCTACTGTTGAGGAATTCCGGGAGTTTGTCATTCTCTCATTATGTTATGTTTGTTTTCTTGATGAGAAAATTGAGAGACATATGAATCTTTTGCTCTATTGTGTTTGTAATTTCTGAATTGTGATCTTTGAGGGTTTTTAATGAATGGGAATTTTGGGAAAGATACGAACATGATGGTTATGAATAGTCAAAAGTAGGCAAATTTGTGGAGGCAGTGTTTAAAGATTAATTTTTTTGTTTAGATTTGGGGTTTTGGGTGAAAATTTGCTTTTAACAGAGAGAAAACTCAAGATTTTGGGTTGTACTGTTTACTGATTGTTTTGAACTCTCTTATTGAATTAATATAAGCTGGATTGATGAAGGTCGAGATGGCAATGTCCAAAGATTGATTAAAGGTGATATTGATATGGGGTTTACAATTGATTTGTGGCTTCATTAGAAGTTAGGAGAAGATGAAATGAGCTCAAACTGTTTGTAAAAATCCCTCAATGAATACATTCTTTGACTTGAGATTAAATTTCAAAATGTTAATATATATGCATTTGACATCAGTCATGTAATGTATCTATGTGTGTAGCTAGGCAAATAAGTTTTGATGTGTATATATACCAATCATATGCCAATATATGTAGTTAGTTAGTTACATACATGAAATCCATCGGCTTGCCAACCAATGGGTCGATACTCCATGATTCATGTTCTAATCCAATAACGTAGCTATAGCTGCTTTGAATTTAATCCTACTTTTTGTGAAGTTGTTAATCTCATTGTTTTAGAAGAGCCCGTGTTTGTATGCTGGACCGAACAGTTTTAGATAACTCTAAAAGGACATGTTTTTGTTTTGGTATACTTCTCATCGCTTTAGGAACTGGGGATATATTTACTATAAAATTTGATTGTTTTGGTGGTCATTTGCATCTGGAAAAAATATTTGGTGTTGTGAAGTGAATATTGCAAAGCTTACTTTCAGTGGCACATGACCTTTACTTTTAGTATTGCCTCCATACAAGTCACCCACTCAAAAGGAGGCTTGAAAAAAAAAAGTTTAAGCATGATTTGTCACACATTGCCTATAGTATTTGATACCATTTGCATTGGTTCACATTTCTTTGTCGTGCTCTAATCCATCGAAACAAGGGAAAAACTTGCATGTCTTAATCCTCATTTATTCCATTGTTTGATTACGTTTTTTTTTCTTGCATGCTCAGTGCGCTCTCTTTCATTTGACAGGAAGTTTGATGCACAATCTAATTACCTTCATTCTTATATTCCATATGTTAATATATTGCTGTCCTTAACATGATTGGTGATATTAAGATTATATGCCCTCTGCAACTTCATTCCTTTGTTCCTTATCTTACCACCCAATCTTTCAGTGTTAGCTCACACATGTAGAAACTAATGAACTCATCAACACAGATGAAGCGTTAACAACAGTCAACAGATGATCCAACAGAAGAAGCGTTTGAAGAATTTATGTAGATTCATTGGTTCGAAGTATGAATATTGTAAAATATTTGGATGAAAACTAACAATTTTTGTAATTTGTACATAAAGAACTGTAAACACGGATTTCCTGCAATGAATGAGAGAAGGACACGTGTACAAAATAATATATTTTATTAATGAATTTGAGGGTTACAATCTCTGTAGATGCTCTTTCACAAGAATCTCCTCTAATTCAATCTCTGACGTTGATTTGATCCAAGGGTGGCTAGCACTTGATCTTGAATCGAACGGTTGAAATGTGAGCTTCTTGCTATGTTGATGATTTGAGGAAGACGATTGACCAAGGGCTGTAGAAGCTTGATCTTGATCAGATTTAGGCCACGAGTTGTGTCACGTGGTGAGCGTTCTTCGGCTTTGGTAAGGGACGAACCGGCAAGTGTGTTTGGTGCTTCTTGATTCTCCACGAGCTTGATGAAGAACTTGTAGAAAATTTACTTTGTTGATGACTTGCAGAAGGCGGTTGATCAAGGAATGCAGCGGCTTGCTCTTGATCAGATTTGAACCACAAGCGAAGTCACGTGGTGAGTGTTCTTTAGCTTTGATGGTGAATGAATCGGCACGTGTACTTAGTGCTTGTTGATTATCCACGAGCTTGATGAAGAACTTGGCAGAAACTTTGCTTTGTTGACGACTTGAAGACGACAAATGATCAAGGGCTGCAGAGGCTTGAACTTGATCAGATTTGAACCACGAGCGGTGTCACGTGGCGAGTATGGCTTTGATGGCGGATGAATCGGCACGTTTGCTTGGTGCTTGTTGATTCTCCTCGAGTTTGACGACTTCTGAGGTTGTAGGTGATTTCCCTTATTTGTCTGAAGTCGATGTGGTGAAGAGACCGGCTATTTGGCAGCTTGATGGTTCTTCACGAGCTTGGGAGACTTCTGAGCTTTGGAGAGGTTTCTTCCGTCTGCTTGCATCCCTCTGTCTGTCGTCGTCATCCTCGATGGTGTACTTGACTCCAGGGCGATTGATGCTTGATCTTAAGTCGTATGATGGCCACGAAGGTTGACACGTGACGAGTGCTTTGGCTTGAGGTTGGTGATGAACTGGCTATTTGGCAGCTTGAGGGCTCTTCACACGCTTGAAGACTTTTGAACTTTGGGAGTGATTTTTCTCTCCTTCTGCTCCTGAAGTCCTCCTTTTGATTTGAGAGGGGGTATTTATAGTGTCGGCGTCTCTCTCAATTTGGAATGCCTTGATGACACGTAATTAATTGCATTTTCCTTAATAACATAATCAAATCAATCAGTCTTAATTAACTGATTTGATCACGACCATTAAGGAATTAGCTAATCAATTTAATGGCTGATTTTAATTGTTTTTTCCTTAATAACATAATCAAATCAATCAGCTTTAATTAACTGATTTAATCACGACTATTAAGGAATTAACCAATCAATTTGATGGCTGATTTTAATTGTATTTCATTAATAACATAATCAAATCAATCAGCTTTAATTAACTGATTTAATCACGACTATTAAGAAATCTAGCCAATTAATTTGGTGACTGATTTTCGTCTTGATTATCAATTTAAATAAATTGACATCTAATCAGAAGACGAGATTTAATGCTTGATTTTGTTCGGAATCAATTGATGTAATTTGATTGATCCGCTTTAATATCAACTGATTTAGTTGGAGCAAATTCATTTATTGTCGTCGAGCCTTTCATGTGTCGCCAAGTGTCATTCTCTGAGTCTGCGTGATTTTGTTGACTCACAAGCCATGTGCACATTTTGCTGGACCCACATGCTGACTAAATTTATTCGGTCATAATTTCAAGTGTTGACCAAATTATTTAATGAATTTATTTTCATTAAATTTTTGGTGTCTACAAGAACAAGTTTGATTATAATGACCATCTTTTGGAAAAAGTAGATATACGAGCTCGGTTAAAGTACCGACTTTTCCTCAAAAATTTCATTTATGAAGATATACAAGTCTGATTCAAACACCATTTGTAATATGTAAAGATATATCACTTTCAATTAACGTTTAATAGCTTAACATTTTCTCTCTTATAATTGTAACTATATTATTGACAAAGTTTGAGGGGGAAAAAAAACCACAGCATCGTGCGGGTTGTAGTACCTAGTATACTGTAATGAAAACGAAAAATTGAAAAAAGTTAAAACTAAAAGAAAAGAACATGCAGGTAGGAGTACTTGCGCTCAACGTTTGGAGTTAATAACTTTTAAATGTTGATGAAGTCTCTTGTTGTGATGCAAGAGCCATTGTATTTTGGCAACTTCGGGATCATACCTTTTTGGAGTACGTAAGAAAAAGGGAAAAAGATGCAAACAATACCTGACATTTGACCGATTAGTAACTTTAGTACCTGACAAAAAAAATATATCACTTTAGTACCCGAAGTTCGGACCCCGACCTAACTTTAGTACCTGGAGCCGTTAACTCAATAACGGCGTCTGACAAGTGGCATATATTGAAGGGTAATTTCGTCCTTTCATATTTAATTCATTATATATTTATATATATATATATATATATTTTTAACCTCTTCTTCCAGATCTCTCTCTCTCTCTATCTCTCTCTCTCTTCCCTTAACCATTATCAACGACCATCCACCACCACCACCAGAACCCTCATTCCTCTCGCCGGCGCTTCTGCCCCACCACCCCTCCTCCACAAAAACCAAAACCCTAGATTGCCGCCACCCTAAACAAAACAAAAAAAAATAAAATCTTCTAGCAGCCCCGTGCCTCCTCCTCTCCAGCCCCACCCTCCTTGCAACAGCCCCTGTCGCGAAGCTCCACAGCCAGCCAGACCAGCACACCAGGTCGAGCGTTGCCCAGCCTCACCCAGTCGCTTGCCTTGCCCAATTGCTGCCCAGCCTCATCCAGTCGCCCTCCGCACTACTGCCCCCGCATCAGCAGCCCCGTGTCCAGCGCTTGCGCAGCTCACCCAACGTAGCAAGCCTGCAGCTTGCCCACCAGCGTAGAATTACCATACAACTCCTTATCACTCTGATTCCGACCCACAACCCGCTTCTGGCTCTACCACCCCTGCTCCATCAACGCCTCCGGTGACGTCGACCCCTGAGAAAAGCTCTCCATCTCAAAACCCGTCTTCGGCGACGAAATCACCCCCATCGCCCCGTCAACTTCATCCTCAGTCTTCACGGAAGCCGTCGCCCCCATCCCCGATGATGACGTGGACGCTATCACCAGTCGACGCTTCTTGTCCCCCCAAACCCTCCGCGAGTCACCGGTCCTTCTCCAGCATCATACGTGGCAAAATCTCGGGATCCTCAGCGACTCTCTGAAGAAACGCCATCATCTGCTACGGTTTTCTCTCTGTCGCCTCCAATCTCTTGCTCATATTCTCCACCTCTTCCTCTAAGCTCCTCTGCTCCTGCTTCAGCCTCGCTATCTCCGTCACTATTTCTTCGTCGTCAAGCTCCTCCAACTTCCCATACGCTGTCGTCGTGTTGAGCACCGTCGTGAGAGTCCACCACCGCCTTATCCATTCTCACCATTTGGGGAAGAATTTGCAGGTTGATCTGGAGAGAGGGAAGAAGAAGATAAGAAAGGAGAGGGAGAGAGAGAGAGAGAAAGAGGAAAAAATGCTTAAAGAAAAAAAAAATTAATTAAGATACAAATAGATGAAAACACCCTTTAAAATATGACAGCTGGCAATCTCCTTAACGGAGTTAAGCAGAGTTAACGGTCCAGATACTAATGCTGGGTCGTGGTTCAAACTTGAGGTACCAAAGTGATGTTTTTTTTTTGTCAGGTACCAAAGTTACTAATTGGCCAAATGTCAGGTACTGTTTGCATCTTTTACCCTAAGAAAAAATATCGAGGAACAAAAGCAAGTATATGAAACTGAATGATGTATGTACCTTGTCCGTCTCAAATCTCGATCTTTTGCTTATGATCGACGAGTTACCGAAGCTGGTTGCTCTTCAAATCCTTTGCTTAGAACACGGGATCGAGTACCGATGGAATCAACAAAGTGTGTGAACATGCAAGTTCAAAATGAAACTGAGAATAACAGGAAGTCTAAACTCTAAAGGCAATTTTTTTTTATTGGCTTTTAAATTTGAGAATGAGTGCAGTACGTTCGTAGAACAATGATCAAAGTAAGACCAAAAGACTATTGTGTAGGGAGAAGTATTGAAAGCAGAGGCTGAGATAATGAGCTTTTCTTTTTCTAGCTGGGTGGCTAACTTCTAGAGTTACAGATCACAGATCTCTTTCAGTGTGTACATGAATGCAAATACGAGTGGTATTGGTAGTAAAACACCATGCTTGGATGAGAAAGCCAACTCTTTCAAAAAAAACAATAACTAAGAATTCGAGGACTGCTGGCATGCTTATGATAGGGATCGAGTATACACACACACACACGAATGCGAATACGAGTGGTATTGGTAGTAAAACACCATGCCTGGATGAGAAAGCCAACTCATTGTTTTTTTGAAAAACGAAGAATTCGAGGACTGCTGGCATGCTTATGATAGGGATCGAGATGGCTGCATTAGTCTTTTTCTATGGGTAAGCAAATAGATGTATTAGTTGGTCCACTAGTTAACTGCCAACATGCACAATCGTTTTAAAAATAGAACTTTAGTTATAATATAACACTGAATAATTCAAACACTGAAAAATTGAAAATTCAAATGATTTATAACGTGAATGTTATAATATCAATATTATCTTATCGTTAGGGATGCATTCCCTGTCAAGTAGCTAATTCCAAGAATATATATTAACACTTCTTCATTGTTGAACCGGCCCGCCCATTAGTAAAATTTTAGATATATCAATCAACTGATATTTTATCGATCTCACAAGCAATAAAACATGGATTAGAAAAAAAAAATTCAAAATTTGAAGAATAAAGAAGTAAGTGTTAATATATTTGGAATTAGCTACTTGATAGGGAATGCATCCCTAATGATAAAGGAAGAATATGTTTTAGAGAAACGAGAATTGAGAGAAAATCGCTATATATTCTCATTGATAATAGGACCCTCTTTTTATAGAGGATTACAATGCATAGAATCTGAATTGTACAAGGAAAAATAATCATACACTAAATGGATATCTCTAAGATATTTTCCGAGATTATCTCTAATTAAAACTGTATTACCACTAGGTCAAGTAACCTAGTGTTTGGGCCAGACACACAATTAGAGATTTACTTGAACACTCCCCTTTGTGTTGCCCAAACGTGGTGCTTCTCTCGTTGCCTTGCTAAAAACTTTGCTGAGTAACAAAAACCCAATGGAACAAAAATAACCTCGGTCGAAGGGGAAAAAGAGCACAACACACCCTTCACTTTTCGAGACCATACATGTAGACACCTCCTCCTGATGTCTACATCTCCCCCAGATGACTATGGTCATTGGAGTTCGGATAACTTCCGCAAACAATGCTACCAACATGTTTCTCGAAAGTGGAATTTAGGCAATGACTTAGTGAGCAAGTCCGCCATACTGTCCTCAGATCGAACTTGGTTCGCTTTGATCTTGAGGAGAGTCTGTTGTTGCTGATTATGCTTGTTGTTGTCGCTTTTGATGTGGCCTTCCTTTATTTGTTCAAAACAAGCAGCATCAAATGCCCGTAGGCTCATCTGTGGTAGACTTCAAACCACAATTTTTCGAACATGCGTAATGATGGATCCAATCCATATACATTCACGAACCACTTCGTGAAGAGCAAGAATCTCTACATTGTTCGAAGATATAGCGACTAGGGTCTAATCTGTAGACCTCCAAGATATCTCGGTCTTTACCCATGGTGAACACTTAACTAGTTTGGAAATGACCTTTGTATGGGTCAGAGAGATACCCAACATCAGCAAAACCTTCCAAAACACTTATGTCATTTTGGGGTGGAAATAGAGAACGTAGGCCAGCGTTGGCGGCGTTTCTGGCGTGTGATGGGTCCGAATCCATCATCTCTCTGTAGGGATAAAACAAGCCCATATCAATTGTACATCTCAAGTACCGAACGATGTCTGTTACACCAATCAAATGGCGTCACGTTGGCGCAGAGCGATACCTTAGCTAACAAATTCACTGCAAATGAGATGTCCGGTTCTGTACATTGAACTAAGTACAATAATGCGCCTATTGTACTCAAGTAAGGCACTCCTGCCTCTAGCACATCTTCGTTATCATCCTTTGAACGAAGAGGATCATTTTTAGGATCAATACTAAGGACAATCATGGGGGTGCTAGGAGGCTTGACCTTGTCAAAATGCCTAAGCATCTATCAACACGATGCTCAAGTTCCAAACCGAGACATAATCGTGTTCTCCCAAAATCCTTCATTTCAAACTCGGATTTCAAGTGTTCAACTGTTTCCCTTAACTCTTTAAAGGCTTCCAAAGAATATCATGTCCAACGTGAACCGCGATAGGATCCGAAACTTGTTATGGAAATACGTGGGCATATCCCTTCCCAATCAAGTAGTCACTTTAGTGAGCGTTTCAACCTCTTTGTAAATGCGCTCCCTGGTCTAGAGTCACTTGACTTGGGTAAATGAAGTTCACCATGAACCTTCATGTATATTCCGTATCTAGATCCCTATAGAGATACGTAGTGACCACATTCGTAATGTGCATGTTTAGTTATTCGGAAACTACCAAACTGACAGGGTAGTGGAGTGCAACGACTTCCATTACGAGAGAATATGTCTCATCGTAGTCGATTCCAGGACGTTTTGTGAGAAGCCTTACGCCATAAGCCGAGATTACCATATCTTTTTCTCATCACGCTTTCTAGCGAAGACCCATTAGTCAATAGGTTTTATGTTTAGGAGGTGTTGGCGTCACTAGCTCAAAAACCTTCCTCTTCGTTAGAGAATCCATCTTAACCTAGATCGCATCTTTCCATTTAGCCTAGATTTCTCTACGTTGGCATTCATTTATCAACGGAGCGTGGTTCGATATCATCGGACTCAACAAACTCATGCACAACAACATTATTAATTATGATGGAGTTTCTATCCCACGTCTCATGTACACTAGTGTAATTTTCATAGAGCTCTATATTCTCAGGAATAGGTTCTGACGTTGAAGCGTCCCCCAACGATAACCATAACCCGAAAGATAGTCATGAGACGGATGTCGATGATCAAAGGATTGGAATGTGCCAAAGTATCATTCGAACCCACGGGCCTCTCACGCATCCTAGCTGGGGCCATGACCTATAACGCCAGAGTGCCACTCTCTTTGGCATTGGCGCCATGCCTACCTCCGTGTAGGGTGGCGCTACGTCCTCTCTTAGGGACGTACTTCCTTGCAGGCATGTTTGCAGCATATTTGTGTGATCTCGTCACTTTAACAGGGATCGAGATGAGATATAGTGGGGACAGGCCACGACAATTCTTGTTGTTCCTGCTGAACATCTATGTTCTTATCTCGCCCTAACGACGGGAAGACTGTCTCATCAAAGTGACAACCGCAAATCTAGCGGTAATGAGATCGCCTTGCAAGGGCATTAATTGGCGGACAATTGTTGGAGTCTTAAATCCAACGTAGTTGCCCATTCGTCTGTAAGGACCTGTCATAAAGTGCTGTGGCGACGCAATTGGCATACTCAAATATGCGTACGTACGATATTTGTACCCAGTCACTAGCTGTAACACAGAGGTAGATTGAGTGGCGGTAGGTCGTAGACGAATGAGCATAGCTACATGTGATATTGCATCACCCCAAGAGGATGTAAGGAGATTGGTGCGCATTACCAATGTCCGGATTACCATCGTAGTAGTTTCCGCGAGACCATTTGGGTGTATTCATGGGAATATGATGTCCAACATCAGTCCCAATGCAATAACCATCAAAATTCTTCGTTGTAAACTCTCTAGCAATGTCAAATCCAATTGACTGAATAGGATGATTCGGGGAGTGAGCCCGTTGTTGTATGATATGTGCTAGGAGTGTAGCATAAGCAGCATTTACAAGTAGACAATGGCACAACACGTGACTAGTGTGTTTGCGTGTCAACCAACATCATGAGATATTTAAACGTCCGCAAGTTGGTTGAACTAGTCCACAAAATCCCCACCGATTCTATGTAAGAACAGGATGAGTATTTTTATATCCTTTGCATAGGACGGTCTCAGTCCTAATTTCCCTAAGGAACGGGCTTTGTAAACTAAGCGAGAGGCTTTAAAAGCAACCAATGAGGATTCTGGTTGGGCCTGAGTGTCTGAAACGCTATTTGAAGCAAGTTGGTGATTGTAGGATCACCTGGGGAGCCATCACTATGATGGACGCTATCCATGGTGTCATGGATAGGGACTGTGCTAGCCCTAGGCTGGTGGTGGACGAAGGCGGTGCCTTAGGCAGTAGCGTCGGACGCACTTAGTCCAGAAATCAACTTTTGATTCATGCTTCATTTCGCTCGATAGAAAAGATGTTCCATGTGAAGTCTTTAGTAGACAGATCATCATATCATGACCAGGATGACCTATCCTGTCGTGACAAAGCCAATATGTGTCTAAATCCAAGAGATCTTCTCTCATAACTTTATTGGATTTAATAACTCAAATAGTGACATAGAGTTCACTAGAGACACATAAACTTCTCTAAGATGCGCCTTTATTCTCAATCGTTAGAGGCATTGCAAAGGAACTCATTTTCATTCTCTACATGCATTTTCTCATGGAATCTGTTGGCTATTCATAGGGTATGATTTGCCCTAAGAGCGTAGAGAGTTTCTGTGACAGTAATCAAGGTGCCTTTTGGCAAGGGGAATTTGGGCTATTTCATGTCCTTGAATTAATACTGATGACCCAGCCATCGTAGTCACAAAGAAATATGCTCAGAATCAAAATTGAGTCATCATGAGAAGAACTCGAAATTTTATTCATAAGCCAACGGAGTTACATCATTGTCTTTTTGATCAAAGAAAATTTAATCCAAAATGCTAGCTAATACAAAACAATGGTAGTCGTCTAACTTCTTTCGGTAATTCCAAAATAAATATGACCAGGTGAGTAGAGAGACGTCGCTGGAGCAAAGCTCGCTTAAGTACCACTAATCTCAGAACCATCCTAGATATCACACTTACTTTGGGTGAGCCTACTTTGAAGAAATAATAAACCATTGGCATTTACTACAAAGATATATAGCAATTGCCTATTACATCTCTTGGAAAAATAAAGACTTAAACAGAATTGGCGATCTATTGATCCCAGCCAGATTTGTAGTCTTCAACCCTTCACTCTAGATCATCTTCTTGATCTTCTTGTTCCATATAGTGAGCTTCTCTTGCTTCACAATATGCTTTGTAGGCGGTGACAAGTTCTTCACGAGCTCTACAAATGTGTGCCCAATGATCAGACACTCCACATCGAGAACATACATCTCTTTGCTCAAACTTCATTGATTGAAGTGATTTGAAAGCGTCATTTAGATGGCTCTTAGTGTTGGTGGAGCCACCAACATGGCCAGAGGCGTTGCCTCCCTCTCACTTTCCACATTGACCTCTTCGATTCCGTGTTCGTCTATTTTGGCGGTTACCTTCCCAAGTAGAGTGATTATATGGACCAGAACGTCCAAATGTATCCCTAAGATTAGGGTTTCGCTCTTGGCGCACTCTCTTTGGGGCGCGACTATAATTGGATTCTAGAATATGCTATATTCCTACGGATCTCAAATTATAGTTCTTCACAAGGATGTTGTCATGCTTTTTAGCGACATTAATAGCTCCAATCAGCTCATGAAACCTTGTAATCCGTCTTACAGTAACATCGATTCGATAGTTCTTAGCAACCATCAATGCAGAGACGGGGAAGCTAGAGAGAGTCTTCTCAATCAACATCGCATTTGTGATCTCTTTACCACAGAATTCCATTAAGGATTTAATGCGAAGTGCTTCCGAGTTGTAGTCAAGAACTGACTTGAAATCACAGAAGTGGAGGCTATGTCATCTCACTTCTAGGTCAGGAAGTAGGGAGTCACGGACGTTGCCAAATCTTTCTTCGAGTGAGACCCACAGCCTTCTAGGGTCTTCTTCATTCGTACACTCGTATTGGAGTGAATCATCCATATGACGAGTCATTAGGATGATGGCTTTCGCCTTATTTGCCTCTAAGGCTGCTCTATTTTCTTCCAAAGATTGAGCTTGCTCAACAGTTAGCACGTCCTGGCTAGGCTCGAGAATCGTATCCAGGATTTCATCGGCCTTGAGATGCTGGCGAATATCATGAACCCATCTGTGATATCCAGAGCCAGTTGTTCCCAATGGAGCAAAGTCCAATTTGTTCAGGTTACTTATCCTGGAAGAGAACAAGGAAAAAGGGTTAGTTTCAGAGCGTAAAAGGCTACCACAAAAACATATAAAATTCCTGAGCATAATCGCTTCCAAGAAATTAGGAATTTCTGAGTGTAATCGCTTCCAAGAAATTGGGAATTTCTGAGAGGTATTAGATTAGAACTAAACGATGACGTAAGTGGTCGATCATAAATTCTCTACAAACTCTAAGTTTGGAGATCTCAACAAGCTCTAAGCTTGGAGTGAGCACGAACCCCCACAGTTCGGCTTAATTTGGTCTCTCGTATGATGAAGAAAGGAGGGTAGAAGAAGGGAGGTTGCAAGTCCCCGAAAAGAAGAGAAATTGAATTAAAAAACTCTAAAAAAATGGGAACGTTTAGTAAAAAATACCTCGAAATAGGTCGCTGGAAAATTTGACATGAAAAAGTGGCCAGAAAATTGCCAGAATAGTGGCCGGAAATAGTCAACGATCGTTGATCAGTGCTGACGTGGCTCTGGGTCCGTGCTGGCGTGGCAGTAGTCGGTGCTGATGTGGGAGGCTTTTGGTGCTGACGTCAGCGGGCTGAATGGTTGGGCTTCAGGCCTGTTTCTTTCTTCTGGGCCAATCCTTTTTTTTTTCTTTCAGTGGCCCGCACAACCCTGGGCCTGTTCTTCTGGGCTTGACGTGGCTAGGGCTGCGGCTTGGGCTGCAGCTTGTCCTCTTTCCTTTTTTTTTTTTTTTTTTTTTTGAGAATAGGTTATGTCGGTTGAAAGAGTGCATTAGTTCCGAGACCGGTTCGATCAATTTTTGGCTGGTTCCGGGGATGAGAATTCCGGTTCCTGTATTCTGGGGTCAAGAGGCTACTGCTAGAAAAATTTGGTAGCAATTGGATCTCTGAAAGTTGGTGAACCGGTAGAATATTTGTTGCGGGTGGTTTGAAGATTCCGGTGGCCAGTTCGATAGGTTTCCGGCCGGTTCTGGTGGTTCTACTGCCGGTTCTAGACTCCTGATGTGTAGGGCTTCAAGGTGTGAGGTGGAGGCAGAAAAGGATTCAAGGTTTTGTATTCGAATTTAGGATTTTAGCTTCTTGAATCAGGGTTTGGCTATTTGTTTCAGGGTTAGGGCCTCGTGTTGATAACGTGTTTTAGAGAAACGAGAATTGAGAGAAAATCGCTGTGTATTCTCATTGATAATAGGGGCCTTTTTAGATAGAGGATTACAATGCAAAGAATCTGAATTGTACAAGGAAAGATAATCATACACTGAATGGATATCTCTAAGATATTCTCTGAGATTATCTCTAATTAAAACCCTATTACCACTAGGTCAAGTAACCTAGAGTTGGGGCCAGACACACAATTAGAGATTTACTTGAACAAATATTATAACGTTCACATTTTAAATGACTTGAATTTTCAATTATTCAATGTTTGATATTTTTGGTTATATACTATAAGTCATGGTTTTACACTATTTATAAATAGGATTCTTGACCAAAAACATAAATTTAGCCTGACAGGAGCACACTTACTCCACTAAAAGATTTATGTGTCTAGTTACTCCATTTAAGTGTCAAATTAAAATCTTATAATATACCCAATTAATAAATTATAACTCTGCCACTGTGACAGTAAAACCACCTATTCCCGATCAATCACAGACTCTCTCTTTTCTCTCTTTCTCTCTCCCCCCCTCTTCGATCTCTTCTTTCTCTCCTCCTCCCCTCTTCAATCTCTTCTCTCATTGGAGACCGAATCTAGCTACACTGTCGCCCTCTGTGGCTGAGTGGTGGTGCACTGTTTCACTCTACACCTACTAGACCTGTGCCAACTCTTGCGGGCTTCCCTACATTTGGATCAAAAACTTTGACAAGCAGTGTCCGGTATAATTCACCATAGCTACAAGGCGCACGATTCTGTTAGGTTCTTGAGCAGCTTCAGATTCTGCTCCAACGATTTCCTCAGCCGCAGATTCTCAGCTCACAGCGGCTCCAAATCCCTGCCGAAAATAGCCCCGACGGCTGTTTCTCAGTCATCGCTGGCGAGGACTTGTGCAAGGGGTTGTACGGAACAGGAGGTGAAGGTGAGTACATAGGGCAAGCGATCTAAAGCTGGATCTTCATCCGCATCTGTGATGTTGAAGCAGCCGGCGGTGGTGTGCCTCTCCATCAGATTTGCTCCATTCCCGGTAGAACACAAGCACGGGATCTACCTCATTCTGACCTTAGAGGATGGTGAGTATCAATTTGCATTTTTGCAGTTACTAGATGTTGCGAGAAAGAATGGCATGGTGAGTAGTTCTTTTGGATTATGAAGAAGCAAGTTGTGGTGTTTGGTACGTGTTTGTTAGCTGCAGACTGAATGTTGGCTGATTTTTTTTTTTGTATTGTCTATGTGTTACAGTTGAGGTTCTTAATCCTCTTAATGGGGATCTCCAATATTTGGTTTCCAATGTCAGTGAAAGTGGTATTCAGCCCGGAGAGGATACTGTTTTTGTATGTCATCAAGTTGAAGGAGATTGTGACATCTCCAGTGCAAATTCTGAGAAACTAATAATTGATTCTTCAAAAGATTATAAACGTATGGGCAAAGTTGCTATATTTTAAGCAGAAAAGTTGGGCATTATTGTAACACTACTATGGGGGGACAATAAAATGTTTATTGGGAGGCAAACAAAAGATTATTAGGGGGCAATAAAATGATTACTGGGTATTATTAGGGGGCAATAAAATCGGACGCCGAAATCCGGTTACTAGTTTGGTGGCCGGATTCCAGTGACCAGTTGTCGGAATCCGGTCACCGGAGTTCGGCGAGATCTCCGATGACTTCTCTCTCTAAGTGACAAAGAACGAGAGGACAAAATTGTCCTAAAAATAAATAAAAAGTAATAAAAAAATGCTTAATTGGGTATTAGGACAAAATATATGTAAATTATTGGGTAAGTGGGTAATCTCATAAAATGTTTGGGTAAGTGGGGTTAGTGTAACTCAAATTTGGGGAAATGGACATTTTCCCTTATAATAGAGGGTATAATTAAACAAACTTACAATATTGACAACAAATTTATTTATAAACTTTTTTTTTAATCAAAAGAGGTCAACTCGATTTTATAATTCAGTAAGCAGTATCAAACGACACAGCTCTATGGAGTCGACAGTAAGGAGTCGTCCTTTAGGACTTACAAAGAACCTATTCTAGCCAAATAGAAACTCCGGAATCCAGAGTATACCCACCTTTTAGGAAATCAACGCACCCTTATTCTAACAAAACCTAAGTACTCGGAAGCTGTTTAAATAAATATTTCAACCGAGCACTAGATTTTGCGACCCAAATTTAAATTAAACATTACTAGCAGTTATAGCTTCCTTCAAAGAAGAGGGAAGGATGACTAAACTTAAAATATAACATCAAATAAAGAAAAAGGCCTTAAGGGCCTTATAGACCCAAAATAGCCCAGTCCAGCCTAAGCCCAACCTCCAAGATGGAGTCTAATAGTCCAAGGTTGCAGAAACCCTAGCAATCAACTGCTTTCTCCCGCAGCCACCACCAACGACTATGCTGACCATGCCGTCAGTATTGTTGTCCCAAGCCTCAGGATTAGCACCGCCACAAATGGCACATCCATCGCTTGAACCATGCACACGGAGCACTCAGATCTCCGGGCTCCTTCATCCATTCTGCAATCTGAGCAACCAAGACCCCATTTTGAACAAAGACATCTCGGTTTATCACCGAGCACGACACTCAATCAACACCACTGACCCTGGTTGCAATACCTGCATCCGTAGCAGCAGTGTCACAAAAACCCGACACCTTCACAAAACCATCGTTACCCAACATAACTAGAAGGAGAGTAAGCAGCCTAGATGCAACCATGGCCGCCATTGACAGGCAATAGGGAGATACGAGAAGCCGCAGCAAGAGGTTTCTCAAACACTAGCAAATTTATTTATAAACTTGTAATAACCATGCACTATAATTTCTCATCTAATAGGTCATTCTTTCATGCATCCGTGAAATAGGGCCGTTAAACCGCTGATGTAGTATGCTTACTCAGGTCCGGTAGGGCCCACTTGGCATACAACCACTATATAAAAAAGTTAATCAGACGACGGTTCATTAACTGTCGTCTAGTGGAAAAGTTATTGTTGTCTAGTAGCCTGTGGTCTGATTGACTTCGTTCAGACAACGGTTGAAAACTATCGTCTTTCCTAAACTCATATAACATATATAGGTAAGTATCTATCATCTGAATATTCCCAAAATTAAAATAATTTGGATAAACTATTGTAGGTTATACACTCAGACAACAATTCATTTATTGAATGTTGAGAAACATTATATTACACCGACACTTTTTTTTTTCCTAAGGAATGGCCAGAACGGCTGCCCTTAGGCCTTGATTGTTACTGAAATTACACCAACACTTTTAGGACAACTGTGTTGTGTGTGATGAATCTCAGACAAGCTGAATATAACTGACTGATGTATGAAATGAATCTCAAACCACACAAATAGGAAGCTTCTGTTGTCTGAAATGAATCTCAACCAAGTCATATTTTTGTTTCTCTTGTGTTTTATGCAACTGAAACAACAATATTTTTTAAGAAATTGTAGTCCTTAATATTTATTGAACAACGGTGCGTCATTTGTAACAGTTGTTTGAGATAAATTACAAATAACATTGTGCTGGTGGGATATGTCGTCTGATTGGAACTGAGATGGCACAATTTATTTGATTAAGTTGCTTTAAATGAATCTTAGTCAGCATATTATTGTTATATCTGTTGTTGTCTTTCATTGAAATCTGATATGCAGTCCTTTTGTTTTGTTTTGTTTTGTTTTTTTTTTGAAATTGCAGTCCTTTTGTTTATGTAGACTAAATATTTTCTGGTTTGCCTTGTCAAAAACTAGCTCACAGAAATGTAGTCGGATCAAATAATCAAAATCAGGATCCACTTCAAACTTCCATGACGTGTTGAACCTTTTCTCCAAGACTTCATTGTTGGACATAGTTGTTGCACTCATAGACTACAAGAGGAGCCAGTGAGGAATCATTCACAGACAAATAGGTAATGTTGGAACTATTTTTGATTTCTACCCCGACATTTGCTCTGATCATGTAGCTAGTATCCATCTCCCATTTTCTCCAAAGATCTGAATCCTGACTGGGACTAACTTCAGAACCACCAACATTCAACCTGTACATAGTTTCGATCCCCTGCCAACTTACATTCACATTTGCACCATTTCCACCCACTTAGTTATAAACAAGCTACTGAGAGTCAATCTTCTAAGCAATGGAGTGAGGCTATGGAAGCTGAGTTACAGAGTATGTATGACAATGGAGTTTGGGAGTTAGTTGAACCTATAGCAAATCAAAAACCTGTAGGTTGCAAGTGGATTTACAAAACCAAAAGACATGATGATGGCAGTATAGAGAGGTATAAAGCAAGGTTAGTAGCTAAGGGTTTTACGTAGCAAGAAGGCATTGTTTTTAGTGAAACCTTCTCTCCAGTTTCGACAAAAGATTCCTTTGGGATGATTATGGCTGTAGTAGTACACTTTAATCTAGAACTACACCAAATGGATGTGAAGACTGCATTCCTAAATGGGGAACTTGAAGAAAATATCTACATGAAACAGCCCGAGGGATTCATTAAACCAGGAAGAGAACACATGGTCTGTAAACTGAAGAAATCCATTTATGGTCTAAAACAGGCATCTAGACAGTGGTATAAGAAATTCGATTCAGTCGTCACTACCTTTGGTTTTATTGAGAATATAGTTGACGAGTGTGTTTACTTAAAGACTGTAGGTAAACACTTTATTTTCTTGATTCTGTATGTAGATGATATACTACTTGCCAGCAGTGATGTGAACTTGTTGAAATCAACTAAGAACTTTCTATCTAAGAACTTTGATATGAAAGATCTTGGTGAAGCTTCGTTTGTGCTGGGAATTGAAATTAAAAGAGATAGGAAAAGAGGGTTACTGGGACTGTGTTAGCGTAATTATATTTCTAGAGTTTTGAGCAGATTTGATATGCAGAAGTGTGCGCCAGGAGATGCACCTATCTCAAAAGGAGATAAACTGAACAAAGGTCAATGTCCTAGGAATGACTTGGAAAGGGAAGATATGAAGGGCAGACCTTATGCTAGACTAATTGGCAGCTTGATGTA